>JANFAE010000513.1:0-67720 GCA_024613145.1 Pisolithus marmoratus | reverse complement strand
CGATTCGTGCTCACCTTCAGACTTTTGAAGCTGTCTGCACCCCAGTTTAATTGCTCTTCCAAGTTGTAACCTCCACGACCAGGCCAGCCTACCTCACCACTCAGCTTAGGGTTTTTGTCCCCCTGAGTCAGCTCAGACTCAAGAGACGATAGGCTTGACTGTGATGGCGCAGGTGAGCCTTCCGAATGCTCAGAATTGGACTGAAGGTTTTCTATGGTAGTTGATCTTTGTTTTCCTGTGGGTTCAGGTGTCTGTCCCCTGGAAATTTGTGCTATAGGAGTCGTCGCCCTGGGTGTCTTCGTTCTAGGGGTCATCACCCTGGGAATCGTCGCTCTGGCTTCTGCACTAGGCATCTGCACTCTAGGGGTTGTCGCTCTAGCAGTCTTGGCTCTGGCTTCCACATTATTTTGTGAAAGAACAGTCAGAGTCATTGATTCAGATGCAGTAATGCATGTGTGCCATGCTGGCAGACGAACTATGTAGCTCCACCTGAGAGGTCAAAAGTGGTAGTAGGTGGGGCTCGTTATCGTAGAATGTGGGGACTGATCGCGACTTCGACACTGGCATGGTTAGGACATGAAGGTGACGACATAAAGATCCCCCTCAAATTTAAGTGTTTCTTTATTCTGTTGTGCTGTGCTTTTCATGGCTGCCTCTCCCTTGTTGTCTAAAGTGCAACCTTAGCAACGCTTCCCTGAAATTTAAGTGCCCTTCCAGGTTGTTATGCTTTTCTTATTCACTTTGCCCTTATTGTCCAGAGCACTGAGATGTATCTTATTGTCATTAATGATTAATTTTTAGATGACACTCTAGGCAATTTTCTGGGGAGTACTTGTGTTATTGTTTGGCATTCACGCCAACGAACCCCTAACTCGTAATTGCACAACCCTACTCCTAATATATAGGACAGGAAAGGACAAAGGATGCAATGAACCTGAACACTCCCATGCTCTCTAACACATTGTTCAGCAACCCTTGGCAGTTGTGGTGCTCGCCCAAGCAAGTGGAGGATGCCCAGACCATCTGTGAAGCTAATCTCTTTGATGATGACATGTCATCCATCAGCGATCCTGGTAATCATTCGAACGATGCCATCATGCCAACTGAATCTCAGATGGACATTGTTCCCCCCACCACCTATGCACAACCAGGCATAGCAACCTTGGTCACTCCCTCCAATCAAGTGATACATGCTGCTGGTCAGCATGAACTTCTGGCATCAGAACATGACATTGATGTATGGAGGCTAGGTGTGCCCAGTCATCACAGCACCTCGGAACCAGAATATATGTCAACAAGTGCAGGCACCAGCAAATGTGTGCAACAAGACATTCCCATGAACCCGGGCACAGAAGGCAGTCACTGCAAGCATTTCACAATTTTTCTTGAGAAAACATGCTGAAAAATTGAAGAAAGAGATACTCTTTTTTGACACATGTTTTCAAAGAGAAAAGGCAATAATAACACTTTGTTTTCTTTGCATGATTGTCTAAAAACATTGATTGATGCTAATACCCCATTAGTGAAGAACCTAATGGGCATTCCCATTAATTCATGTTTTTTGGCAGAAAAGACAAGAAAACATTACATTATATTCACCTTTTTTCTTTGAAAACAGCTGAAATAAAAGAGTATCTGTTTTTTTCAATTTCTTCAGCATATTTTGCCATGAAAATTGTGAAATGCTTTGCAGTGGTGTGCATGTGAGCTTAAACCATGTATTCGTCTTCTTATTTGATTGCCAGGTTGTACTATTACAGTCATCTAAGTGTTGTTTTTGGGAAGCTGACTTCTCCTGATCTCTACAACGAGGGTTGTATGAGAAAGAGGAGGCTCTCAACAAACTCCACAAGCAGGCGGGGTGACAGGGATGGGTATGTCTGCTCATCAATGATATGCTCCCTGCCACTGACAACAACAAGAAACACGATGTGGTTGCTGGCCTGCAGTCACTTCTAAAGCAAAGGGAGAGTGAGTTATTGGAACTTCACAAGGCACTTGATGTAACTCTTTGATATCTTTGATGTGATTGTCTTCATACCTGCTGACATCGGAGCAGCAGATCCAGAGTGGCCAGGAGCGAACTGCTCAGCAATATGAAAAACAGTTTGATGAGTTGCGAATGCAATTTGAGGTGAAACACCGTAAATCCTTGCCCACTGCCAAGTATTAATGTCCCACCTCCCAGTTCAATATGCAATCTCAGATTGACAAACTGCAAGTCACTAGAATGACTGAAATCGAAACTTGTGTACAAGAAGAGGTTACCCGGCTGCGTTCAATGCTGCAGGTATCCATGCTGAACTTAAATGTTCTGTCCCCAGTGCTAATATAAATACTAGGCAGAAAAAGAGAGGGAGCTCGCTAACATCAAGCAACATTACGTGCGGCTCAAGAAACCTGTGAGCTGCTTTCTGTATGAGATATTGTGATTCAAGTACTGCCTTGACAGGCTCCTTTTGAGAATCATCTCGACATTGAGATGGACTCTCCCGCAGGACCATGTCCAACCTGTCCTCAGGCTAGTACACCATCTACCCTGCATCTGGATGCAATTAAGTGGATTAGGAAATGCTGAGGGGTCTCAAAGCGAACTTGGCTCATCGGAGTTGATATTGATGTAAGACCATTTAATGTGGGGTGAATGAACATAATTCTCCTACAGGACAATGGCACTGAGTCTGGATCTATGCTGTCCGAGGGACATGAAGAAGAGACCAGAGGAAAGGCAGCACCCAGCACTCTGGATGACCAGCCTGACCCCCCACCAGTGTCTGCAATGGTGGAAGCCATCACTAAAAGTGTCGAGACAACACTTAGAACCATTCTGGAGAGCGGGAACCACTTTTTGGTCAGAGCCATTCCACAAATTCCAAGGCGAACCCCACGATGGAGACAGCAGGAGAACTACAAAATTCAAATTGAAAAGGCAACAGAGCCTACTCACCACCATGACTTCATCTTGGTAAAGGCAACATTCTTTGTCTCGTCGATGTGCTTATCCCTCCTATTTAGGCTGAAGTCCAATGCCTTTTCAAGGAGAAGCTGGGGATTGCACAAGATATTGATTTCATCACACATATTTCAGCAGACACCGCTGATGTCTATGCCTATGAGCATGAAGATGGGCCTGGCCCTGACACAGACAAGATTGCATTCGATTTGGTGCAAAATCACTCGTCACCATGGAATACTTTTATCCTCGGCTTCACTGCAAGCATTTCACAATTTTTCATCCCAAAATATCCTGAAAAAATTGAAAAAAGAGATACTCTTTTATTTCAGCTGTTTTCAAAGAAAATAGGTGAATATAATGTAATTTTTCTTTGTCTTTTCTGCCAAAAAACATGAATTAATGGTAATGCCCATTAGGTTCTTCACTAATGGGTATTAGCATCAATCAATGTTTTTTAGTAAATCATGCAAAGAAAACAAAGTGTTATTATTGCCTTTTCTCTTTGAAAACATTTGTCAAAAAAGAGTATCTCTTTCTTCAATTTTTTTAGCATGTTTTCTCAAGAAAAATTGTGAAATGCTTGCAGTGCTTCCTCCTCCGCAAGTTTCAACTACGCTGCGATCGCAAAAGCTGGCCCATCAGAAAAGATGACAACTATATAAAGAAATACTACAGGAACATTACAAGTGGTTGTGAACATTGTGGAGGAATGCACAACACTGCAAGCATTTCACAATTTTTCATCCCAAAAATGCTGAAAAAATTGAAAAAAGAGATATCTTTTATTTCAGCTGTTTTCAAAGAAAAAAGGTGAATATAATGTAATGTTTTCTTTGTCTTTTCTGCCAAAAAACATGAATTAATGGTAATGCCATTAGGTTCTTCACTAATGGGTATTAGCATCAATCAATGTTTTTAGTAAATCATGCAAAGAAAACAAAGCATTATTATTGCCTTTCTCTTTGAAAACATGTGTCAAAAAAGAGTATCTCTTTCTTCAATTTTTTTAGCATGTTTTCTCAAGAAAAATTGTGAAATGCTTGCAGTGCAACCCAAGTTGACAGCCAAGGGATTAATCGAAACCCCTGCTGAACATGAGGCCCAATTAGTGGAAGAGAGCCAAAGACTAGGGAAAGAGAGTAGACAAGCCATGCGTCACCGAATGTAGGCATTGCATGTTCAAGCATCGATACCTTTACTAAACCAATATTTGCATAGAAATACCATCGCAGGAAAACCATTCTCGACTGCATTGTCGCAATGAAATCGGAAGACCCTGATGACGATCTACAAAGCTGGAAGTGGCTTCAACGACTTATCAACACTTTGGGTGAGCACAGTATGAGTTCAGAGGAGAGTTCTGTGGAAAATGGCATCGAGAATGTACTCTGAGTGAAAAATTTGGAGTGGCAGAAGAATATCAACAAGGAGCTGGAGATTGTAGATCTCCAGCAGGTCATCGACAAGGACATCTTTTGCTCACAGGGCACGAAACCTCTCCCTAGGAAGTGTGCACCTGATAACCCAAACTCCTCTTGGGTTCTGTTAATGGGTTTGCCCATGGCATTGTATGATGACATGTGGATCTCGCAACTTACTGAACTTCAGAGGGAGTCACTCAAAATCTCAAAAGATCCATTCCCTTGGATGAAACTTGTCGCAACCTGATCCCGGTATGTCCCCATTTACAGTTTTTCCAAACCTCGACCTACTCTATGGCTACAGGCTACAAACATGCTAGAATACCTGGCGAATGCAGCATAAGAAGTCGTCTCTGAGTGCCTTCTTTTTCCACTAACTTTCTTGTAATGTACTACCAGCACTGGTCTAGACTGGATGATGGTTATGGTATGCCTTGATGGATGTGAAACTGACTTTGTGGGATGGGCCATGTGTGGCAATGATCAGGGTAACAGTAGTATGTGTCAAGTTGATTGTAAACTATCAAACGAAACTCCAAAACAACAGTACAAATGACATACAATTTTATCCGAATGTGACGCAGAATCCTACAGCCGCCCCTCACTCAGACATTGAATGCATCCTAGCAGTGGGTGGAGGCGACGATGGCTTTTATACGATCGCTCAATATTGCATGCCGCATCAAGCAAAACCTTCAGTAACCAGGGGAAGAGTATACCGTATGGCCTGTAGAGATCCAGGGCTTATGCACATTTCATCTTTACCATTAAAAAGAAAAGCACTGCCTGACAATTTCATTCAACTACTACAGGCGAAGACTAGTCAGGGTGGATACATATGTACCAACACAATTTTCTGCCTTGGAGTGCATCTCAGGTCACACACAACTCCTAGTTGGCTGATTGCCACGCCTTGGTGGGGTTCTTCCTACATGATCTTAGGGAACGTTATATGGTTCACAGTACTTGGCACTTCATTGGTGCCATGGGATATGACCCCTCCAATGCTGTCATTATCAGTAACTCTGCAGATTGGAACCTAGTTGTGCACAGCTATAGCTGAGAATGTGGGGGTGGATTCAATGTGTGCGTTGATCAGGGCGATGAGTGGCCAATAATCAGGCGATGAGCAGGCAGTCAGTTTTGACCAGGACGAAACTTAGAGTTGTAGATAACATATTCTGCCCATGTTTTAATTTAAAAAATGAAGCTGTGTCTCTATGCTCGTCAAAATTTT
This sequence comes from Pisolithus marmoratus, assembly GCA_024613145.1. Classification (NCBI taxonomy): domain Eukaryota; kingdom Fungi; phylum Basidiomycota; class Agaricomycetes; order Boletales; family Pisolithaceae; genus Pisolithus; species Pisolithus marmoratus. The sequence continues at coordinate 62,106 of JANFAE010000513.1, read as the reverse complement.
AAGTTCATGCCATTGTTTAGGCAACCACGAAACAATAGGATTCATTGCAGTTCAAATGTGGGGACTAAACTCTAAGTCTTCACACATGTTTTGTCAGTTACTGTACTTAAAATTCACATTAATGTTTGGGCCATGACTGCATGATAAAGTAAACTTGTCATTTTTGCCAATGTTCAGACCAATGGCAATACTTTAAACTCCACCCTTACCACAATGTTATTTTAATTTTGAAGTTTTGTCTTCACATTTTCGACTACATTTTCCCTGGTCTTAAGTATTGTCCGCTGCATTGTGTCAGTAAGACCTAATATAGGCACATGCAGTAGTAAGTCCTGATCCATCACATGACACAAGGCAAAAAGGTACAAGACCAGTTGCATGACTTCAGGGGCACATGACTAGCTGGCAAAAGGCAGGAGCCCTAAGTACACAAGAGTGTGGCTTCAGGGGGGGTGTTGGAACCTACTTGTAGTAGAATCCACATCTTGCACTGTAGGACTGGTAGCACAGTGGTAGTGCACCAAACCTAGTGGTTGGGGGTCCCAGGTTCGAGTCCTGGCCTGTCCAGTATTTTCAACAAGGCTCCCTCCCTCCTGTTCTGTCTCTCTCACTCTCACTCATCCTCCATCCACACAGGACTCTTTTTGACCAGGTAGGCTTTTCCAATGTAATCTAGCATGCTGACGCAGGGGCAGACATATTGACCCCATCCACTATGTCTTGCAGACAATTACTCATACATAGACAGACATGTCAGACATTCAATCTGCTGATGATGTGCTCGACTTCAACCTCAGGTGTGCTCTTCTCATCAAGCTCCAGTGGAAACCAAACTTATGATGCACTGACCTATCCAGTGATAATGCTGATGATGCAGGTCCACAGGACGAAGCTCTTGTCGATGAAGGCGAGCATGATGCTCCATTTGATGTCACTGAGGTCCCCCATCAGCTAGCCACAGGGGATCCCCATGCACAGGTCGATGTTCACCTTGCTCTATATCCAACTCAAGGACCAGCAGACGATGAATATGTCCATCTGTTCAACATCCATCGCATGAAGCACATCTCTCTGAGAGCCCTGCGCCACCTACATGATAACCAACAGGCCATGTCAGCAATCACACTACTCTCAAAGAGGCACTGGTTGAGGCTTGATGACGAGGATTGTGTCAATGTCATGGCCAACCCCAACTTGGTCCCTCGCCTCGCACCACATTACCTCGATTATACTCTGTATGTTGGCTCTCATCATGGTCTCGATGCAGCACTCCCAAATGTCAACATCGATCACAACTGGACAGCCAAGCTGCAGCTGTCCATGGCAAACTGGTTCTGGCCTGACAATGCCATCAACTCCCTCCCATTTGACCCAAAGGGTTGTATGATGTATATTGGGACACGATTGGACGACCAAATGTGGATTGCAATGGTCCCCAATAAGTTTTTTGATTTACAGGATCCCAAGAACACTCGTGAGAAGCTCCCAGTCCTTGCCCACAAGCATCCAGCAGTGGAACCCAAGCATGCATGCATGATGGTGATGTTCATTGCCCATGTCCTTGCTGACATGTGATTGGAGGACATCCACTGCATCCATCCATATCCCAAGCCACTGACATGGGATACCATATGAGATTTGACCAAGATCCTGTGAGTACCATTTGAGATCTGGGCTTTCACATGGTTTCCCCCCCCATCTACTTTCATCGACATTTCCCCTTCATTGCACAATACATGTCCCATGCATGTATGGTGTTGTGCATGTTGCCAGCTGCATCCAGTTGCGCATTTTTTGCAACCCCTCATTTTGTGGAATTTCGATGGTCTTGGCTTATGGATTTTATTTTTCAGTGGACACTTTGGACAAGGGAATTGCACCATCAACCTCCACTTGACTGACCTCCGGTGCTTACATCAGGGGTTCTTAAATTGTTGGCATCCATGGGTTGCTGCTGCTCCACAATCTTGGAAGGTGGATGGTTTTCTTACACAAAATGCTCTGGTTGGCATCACACTCCAGTATGGTCAAAACCAACCACTCCTGCTAGGGTGAAATGCAGACCTCAAGCGCCACAACTGGGACCACGATCGCAAGTATGCTCACATATGTCAAGTGTTGTTCTCTTTGGCCACACATATTAGGTATGTATAATCATTATCATTTTATTCCCTTTCACATGCAGTTTGATGGAGATACTGATGCTCTGCACCTCACTGACTACAGCTATCTCAATGTTAATGGATGGAGTGTGATAGATCGCACACTCATCCGGCAGGCCAACCCAGTTATCTATGACAATCCTGACGATGATCCCACACAGGAGCAGGTCGATCTTGCAGATTTGCCACTTGTTGATGAGGATGGATTTGAAATCAATGTGTACAACCCAGATGGCTTCTGCATCCCCAGGCAGAAACCTACTGGCTTTGAGACTTGTGGAGCATTGTTGGACCTCAAGAAAGTCCATGAACTGTTCCAGGGCACTGAAGATGCACATGGACATGTCCAAAATGAGGTACCATTCACTGTCTACCCACTTGCATTCACATGAGATCTTGGTAATGTCAAGGCGGCTGGACTGATGCTGACCTTTGCATGCAGGGTGATGCAACTGAACGCTGCCATCTGCGAAGACGATAGAGCCGCTCACTGTAATGTCGATGATGATGATGACGATGATGACGATGATCCCATGATGCCTAACCGCCATTTGCCAGCCCTTCTTGGTATTTCATCTCAGATATATAACTCATTATCCCACCGTGTCCATACTGAGGCCAAGTTCCATGTGGTCCAACTGGGGATGGTCACCAGCATGTTCACAGGGTCTTCTGCCAAAACTGCGACAGGCAAACGCCACTGGGAGCATTGGGTGAAGTTCTGTGAACAAGGCATGCCACATGTCAGATTTAGCCAGAAGGTGTCTGGTGACAGGCAACCTCAGACCCTGTGATTCGAAAAAACATATATCTTGGACATATCCAGGATGCATCCTGACCTCCGCACTGGCAGGTAAGTTCATCATTGCCCTGTGATCAGCAAGAGCCAACATGCACTAACCTGTGCCCACACAATATTGCTAGCATGATATATGACTGGGTCATCTGCCCTTTGCTCAAAATGTGGAGCCATCCCAGCATCTTGGCCCCAATCAAGGACATACTGGTTGCATTCCAACCCAATGTGAGTGTGTGATCACATGCCAGCCAGTGACCTTGGTTGATCAGCCCTCACAGATCATACTGGAATTATTCAAATGTGTCACATATCCAATCATGGCACTGATCGACCTCATCTGGGGGAAGCATGTGGAAGATCTCAATGCCAGCAAGATCATGGATCCCTGCATGATCGAATTTGTGTCCATGCTTGAGTGCATGCTCAACTATGCCCACACTGGCAATGCTGCAGTCTTGTGCAAAAAGCTTATGGACCATGCATGGCTGTCCCTTGGCCTGATTCAAGATGGGTTTCCATGTCTATCCAACACTTTCCTTGCCCATGGCTCTTTGTGGAGTGGACAGATCATCATGCGTTCCAACAGTTGGCCTGTTGAACTTGCCATGCACTGTCCTCTGACATCATCCAAGCGATGCCAAGAGCTCACATATGGTCAAGATCATTACAAGGTGAGCTCGACTCAACACCTCTTTTTGTACACATCATGCAAATCGTGGTGGTCCCCTGTTTGTGCATTGATGTCGGGTCATGGATACCACACGACCCACTGACAGGATGCCAGAGCATGTTCATCTGTGCAAATCATGGGGTGCTGTGATTTGTGCAATCTCAGTTGTTTCCAATGAATGACACTCACATTTTTCCACAAAAGATATATGAAGCTCGCCTTGCTGTCCATCTTGCCATGGACAATGTCCCCAACCATGCATATGTGAATGTGACCGATCCTCCTCTGAGGGCCGCATGTTACATAGCCGACATTGCACTCAAGGTTTACTTTGATAATGTCAAACAGCTTGTCTACAACAAGGTCATGGAGGGTCTCAATCCCACGATCGATGCAAATGATCCAGTTCTGAAGTGCACAACTCACGATCGCTACATGGCATTGTCTCGTTGGATGGCTGAGGCCAGACCGCTGTCATACACCCCAGGTGTCCTGTCCAATCTCCTCCATGCTGTTGCTGTACCAGACGCTGGGAATTTTCAGTTGACACCATCTGTTCTTGGCCAAAAACCTGTGTCATTCTTGGCAGAGTCAATCTTAACAGCCATCACACTTGCTACAGGGCATCGCAAGCCTCCCTTCATCAGTGGGGGCAACTTCTACCATGTAGCCTGTGTCACTGTCGAGGAGATGAAGTCTATTGCTCACTGTGCTGGTGTTAAATGTCAAGATGAGAAATGCTTCCTGGTGGATGCCTTCTGCCATGCCTTTGAAAACCTCAAGGTCAACCATGTTCCATGGTCTGGCAATCCACAACATACAATTGGCTGTCCCTCGACTGCCACCATACATGACATCTGGTTGAATCTTGGAGCAAAAGGCCCCACCTCATCAATCACCTCAACCACATTTTCACAAAACCATTCTGTTGGATTATTGGCTCTCCGTGCATCTGAAGACATCCAAGCCAGTGATGCTTGTGGGGATTGGTCTGCATTAGACATATGCTTGTTGACATTCGAGTCCATTTTGCACAAGGTGAACTTGCCTTCTGAATGGAAGCTGTCTTATTTGTCTGCAGAGCAAGCACCACCCTATGTCACTGATGCCTATCACTTTGTGAGAAACAAGTACAATGGGTCGAAGCCTCTCTATCAGTTGGCAACCTTGTGTGCCATGGTATGCATGGGTCTCATACCATCCATCTTCCCTCCAGAGAAAATCAGCTATCCAAGCAGAAAGGTCCAATATGAGGCTTACATTCATGACTTGGACTGGGCGACACGTAAAAATTGCAAGGGAATAACAGCAGCTGAACCATTCATCACGATGGTGATTGGTTTCATCATATCCTTGTATGAACCTGATTCTCCCATATCTCACCACATCCAGGATGGCTCTGACCTCAAGCTGTGGTGGGCAAAACACAGTATGTGTCCTCATCTATGTAGTGTAGACCTGACATGCTGATTGTTGGTGACCACTCTACAGCAGCCAAAGGGATCAATGCATCCCTGCTTGCCTGTCTAGGGTTGGCCTCTGTAGAAACTCCAAGTGGATTTTGATCAGCCAAATGGAACATCGACATCTGCCCCCTTCCCTCTTCCATGATTCAAGAGAAACATGCCAAGGTCATCTGTCTATTGAAAACAGGGGGCAGATATGGTGGCTTTGATGCTGTGAGATATCTCATTGGCACTAAGGCAGCAGATATATTGAACGAGAAACATTACATATATGCACATGCACTGCCACTATCCCTGCTGCAACAGCCATCATCATTGAAGCATGGACATCATGAAGTGGATGATGGTGAAGAGGCACTGGGCACGTCTACCCAAGTGTCCAGTGATGTGAGAAGGGTCTCTCGCCAATTAGATTACTGACATGTGTGTCATGCATAGCAAAGTCATACCTGCAGGTAACTCAAGGATCTCTATGTCATTTGTTATCAATTCAATTCAATATGATTTAAATTCAATCCCATTGCGTTCCATTGTCTCATGTCTACCTACCACTGACACTTGATGTGGATGTGGAATGTAGAGCTTGTTTGTCATGCATGATATCATGCATGCATCTACTGGTCTCCATGTACATTCATCACACATAAACACCCATAGGGGCCCAATTTGCATGATGAGTCTCAATTATGTATTTCCCATGTATCACCTAACTCTGCACAAATCCATGGATACACATATTCTATATGTTTTTGTAAACACAGTTAGGGTGAAACTAGGGTGAAAGTAGGGTATCTGTCCTCTGCTGGTCCATTTGCACAAATATGATGGCTGCATGATTTGTGCAGAATGACTAAATGTGAAAATATATTGAATGTATAAATAGCATGTGGTGTCTAAAGATGGATCTATGTTATATTTTGTAAACTGCAGATCAAAATGTTGTCATAAATCCCTTATCCATGATGGCAATCACATCTATATATATATTATGTACAGGTATCATAGTTCCAGAAAACATTGTGTGTGTGCAAATAATGGTGCACATAACTTGTGAAAACACCCATGGATTAAAAAGAATGGGAATATGTTCACACATAACATACAATATTGAGCAAACAAACTAAATATGCAAATATAGCTATAATTTGATTGGTGCCAATGAAAAGGATGCCATTGGTGGGTGGTTGGGTAGGTGTCAATCTGCGCAAAGTTGTGGGTAGTATGATTTGTGCTGAATGACTAAACACAAACATTGGATTTAACATATATAGTGATTAATGTCTAAACATAGATTAGATATTAGAATTTGAAAACCATAGGTCAAATATGATGTCATGCATCCCAATTCAGTAATGACAACCACATATGTATTTGGAGATATCATCCCTGTGCCACATCTGATACCATGTGGGATCTGCACAAATCAATGATACACCTGACTTGTGATAAGAATAACATATCACATGGGATCATGCAAGACATCTTCAAGCAATGTATCTATATGTTTGTGTAGGCATGATCAGGGTGAAAAAGTATGTTCCATCGGCTAGTCCATTTGTGCAAATATGTCAACAGCATGATTTGCACAGACTGATCATGGGTGAAAATATAATGAATATATAAATAGCATGTGTTGTCTAAAGATAGATTGATGTTGTATTTTTTAAACTGTAGACCAAAATGATACCATCAATCCCATATCAGTGATGTCAATCACATCTATATATATGCAGGTATCATAGTCCAGCACTATGTTGGATCTGTGCAAATAAATGACACAGATAAATTGTGAAAAACATCCATATATCACAATGAATGGGAACCTGTTCTTGCATAGCATACAATACTATGCACCTAACTAAATATGCAAATATATCCATCAATTGAATCGTGCCAATGGAAAGGATTCCATTGGAGAGTGATAATCAATAAATGCACTGAAATATCAAATTGCACTCGATAACTACTATTTGATATAGATAAGGACAACAGAACACATGAGAATGTTTTGATCCTGACATAGAGGAATGTGACGGATGTGACATATCACAATATTATATACTGAGATCAAGAATCAACTTTGATCACACAACCCACCAACATCAAGTCCACCATGCCACCCAAAGGGTTGAAGGGAAAGAGTAAATCATCAGAGACAAAGGCCAAATCAGGTGAAGGGAGCAAGGTGTGTATATTATATATATTTAAAGACTGATAACACAGTGACTTGCGATGATGACAACAGAAGTGGGTGGAAAATACACTTCTCATGGACCAGACCAAACAGAAGACACCGAAACTGGAGGAGACAATAGAACAACTCAATTTGAAGAACGAGAAGATTAAGAACATGATGATAGGGTATGCGATGCTTGACATACTAAAGTTCTGTGATAGATTGCAGTTCAGTAAATGGAACCCTTGACTACTCATCAAATCACAGATCATGGCACTTGTGGAATCGTTCCAGGTGAACGCAGTTGATCAATTCAACCCAGCACATGCAATCCCCCTCATCATGCCAAAGAATCTGATCAAGCATGGTACGTACATGACAGAAGTGTCTAGCAAAACAGCCATCCCCATTCTTCAAGTAAGAGATGATGCTCCCCCCAACTGGAATCTGCCTGCAGCTGGAGGACAGCATCACATTGCTGCTCTTGAGATTTGGCTGGAGAAGAAGTGAGCACAACTGAATGAATACATTGCAAAAGAACATTCTATTCAAAAACAAGACCCAGATGATGTAGACAAAAATGAACTGAAACAATGGAACGAGGGAGGGAAGAAAGAGAAGGATGCATTGGAAGGTATCATGGCATATGAGGGATCATGGCTGGTATCTCTGTTTGATGATAGTAAGTGCCACATTTTTCTCTGAATGGGTATCCTGGTGTGCAAAACACGCTGTCCGATGTTTTGCATGGTCAGCACCACTTTGGTAGATGCTGGGTAAGTGTTCAATGTGTCTACACATGAGTGTTGGTGGCTGATCTGCACAAATCACTACATACACAGATATGCGTGTATGGAATGGGCCATCTCATGGTTTATGGATGCATTGCACTGGGTATGTTGCTGATACCTCCCACAGGTATGATTGACGAATCTCCGGCCCTGCACATCTCGCAGAATGAGATGAAGCATGTATATATGGAATTGCTGATGGATGGGCTTATCCAACTCTTCAAGATAATGAAAGCACAGGGGTCTGATTACCAGCAGGTGAAATTGGTTCCCCAATCCAAAGGGAACGCCTCGAAACAGAGAGAGTTGCTGAGGCAAGACTATGTATGGGAAATGTTGTCACAGTTTGACACCACAGGCATGCATTACTGGCATGCTGACTTCATGCAATTCTCAGAATTCTACCCAATGATGATGTCTAGTTATGGAGGGGTAGGTGATCATGATTTGCTTTTGGCAGCATTTGTGTCTGATGCTGATTATCCATGTCATATGAGATGCTTGCATATCTTGTGGGATGTCTGGAGAAAAAACTACACATGTGCTTCAATTCTGTGGAAGTAGACGAGAAGGCAGTGAAGACCCTCTTATTGAGTTTGCAATTGAAGAAGGCCGAGGCTGCACAGGAGAAGCTGGAGCAAATCTTCAATGAATTACATGATGCCATGCCTATCCTGGAGGCGATTGGGAATGGCATCAGAGAGGCCATCGACAAATGCTTCAATAGTTGTATCACTAATATGTCTGGAATCCATGAGATCAGCAACCAGTCATCCACTGACTGGGCAACAATCTTTGCACAATATGCCTTGGAGGTGCATTGCAAAATCAAGGAGCAGGTAACCATCTTGCAGGAATGGGGTGACCTTGACAGACTGTGCACTGAGGTGAGACATGCCCTGAAGACATGCATGATCAAGAGCAAGATCATGTTTGTATGTGACACTCGCCATGAAGACTATGCCAGTTTCCCGTTCATGTCTCAGTCCATGTTCATGCTTTTGAAGATGCACCTTGCATGCATTCAATCAACTATATTTGAGGTATGTCTGTCACATTTTATACCATACCCTGTCATGTGCAAATGATAACACATCATTTTTTGTGCATTTCGACGATTCAAACATTCACAGATATCATCGTGGTGGATGCCCTACATCTACACAGTGAAAATCCATCCAAGAGAGTGGAACCCTGGCTCTGCCAGTGCTGATATGTGACAGGTGGTGTTGGCTCACCCTGATTATCATGTCAACTCTCACAATCTACTATGGGACAAAGTACATCTCAAGACCAAATGCAAGCAATGCTGATATTCATATTCAGTTTAGATTGTACTCATACTTTTCAAATCCTATCCCACTGCTCTCCACATGGAAGGGCAAATATTGGCCATGAACATCCCTGACCATTCAATAAGCCAATTGGAGCTACTCAGTATATTTGGCATGTCGCTCACTGGAGCAGTGAAGAAATCCAAGCCTTCCATACCTAGGAAGGGTAAAGCCAAGGCAATGGCAAATGATGATGATGATGACAATGGCGGGTATATCAATGTTGAGGGTGAGAGCAGTGCTGAGAAAGATGTTGATGGGGAAGGAGATGATGGTGATGAACAGAGTGTGCAGGAATCTGCTGATGATGACAAGCATGATGTTCAGGTGGAGTCCAGAGAGGAATGCCTTGCAGGACAAGAGAGGGCCAAAATGGAGGCCGAAGAATGTGCCAAGAGCCTTGAGATCGAAGCAAGCCAAGCTTTCAAGGTCCTCAATAATAGTCCAAAGGTCTCTGTCCCTGCCACGGTCACATCATATCTGCCATGGACATGCAAGTCCAAGATTTCATCTGATGCCATTCAAAATTCTTTCCAAGGTCAAGACCTTTTGAGGTGGCACACCTGGGAGTGGGCTGCACAAGTCAGACCATCATGCACACGCAATCTCTGAATTCTTGGCTGCATCACTATATACGAAGCATGCTCCCTCTCTGCATATCACCTGACCCTACTTTCTGATATGAATGGTGGTGCTGCTACCCTGCGCTCTAAGATTGAGTTGGAAACTACGGACTATCGAGTCAACCGTGTCTCCAAAGAGCTCCAGCAAACTATGCTGTTGGAGAAGAGGAAGTGTCCCAACAAAGTTGCAGTCACACACACCTGGCCTGATGGTCTCACAAATGACCAACCTGTCATGAAGGTATTCGACTTGGATACAGAGCTAGCCCACCACAACTACACCATACTACAGGAGTCACAGCAGAGCCAGCTACAACGAGTGATCAATTGTGTCAAGACTCAATGCATCCCTTGGGATGACACCACAAATACAGTGTCCATCTGAGACAGGCCACCATTGGCACCCGATGTACAGCAAGCACTGGAGGACTTGGTGAAGGTAAGCACGGTCTCCACATGTGCTCTCATTTCTCAAATACTGACCAGCTCATCTCATTGTTGTTCTCAGGTGCTCAACATGAATGCATATGTTCAACGGTGTGGGCTGCAAGTTGGGGACTCAGATCTGAAGAAGTGTAGATCCAGTATTGATGTGTTGGAAGTTGTCTATCATGCGACTGAGGAGGGTGCATCAAAGGCATTTTTGCAGAAATGAAAATTTGTAGTAACCTCACGATATGAACTCGAGATGTCCAAGGTGGGCACTCTGAACCCTGTGGATTCCACATCAGTCCCAGATGCCAGTGGTACATTCATTGCATTCAACTGTCCATCTCTAAACTCGTCACAACAGAACCCCATCATGCAGAGCCTGCTGGCACTGAACGTGCCACAATCACAGATGCTTCGACCACCCATCAATCCTCTGAAAACCACTACAATATTCTCACTGGTGCAACTGGTGCTGAAGCTGACCACCCCTCCAGTAACACAGACACCCAGGACTGTCTTATGGGTGATCAGGAGACTGGCAAGGTCAGTACTCAGGATGCAGGTGCACCCATGGAGACATCTGGTGGCAAAGGGGATGATGCGATGGACAATGCAGGTGACATGTCCATGGACAAATCTCTTGACATGGGCAGTAATAGTTCAGATGCATCTTCAGATGCTGGTAAGTGGCATTTTCTTTTTACCATGAGCAGAGTGCATGTCCTCCTGTCATCAATGTTGATCTGCACACATCAATGGTACCTGTGATTTGTGCTATCACCCACCTCTTATGCATTGCAGGAGACCAACATCAGTTGGCTCTGTGGGTGGGGATGTATGCACATAATACATGCACCATCAATCTGTGCAGATCACATTGCCCCATTTCCTCACAGAACATCATCAATTAGTTCTCATGCCACATGTCTCTTGTCAGGTGTAGCCCCCCCTCAGCCATGCCACCCCCACCATGAGTAACATCAAGTTTGTTTCTGTGTACAGATGGCCTTGACACTCTGTACTCGTTTCTGGTTCCAAGACAAATCCACATCACATCTGGATGATGCTTGTACATTTTGCATTCATTTTCTATATAATTATAATGCACATGTCATGTCGTTCATCCCTAATCTAACCCTCCTCCATAGCCTCTGCCCCACCACAAATCAGTATTCCCTCCCCTCCTCCAACTGCAGGTGCTCGTCCCCCTGATCCACCTGCTCTCCATGACTCCGATGGTATCTATATTTCTATTTTCCATGTATCATTTGCTCTTCAAGAAAACAGTTTATTGATCCATCTCTCATCCCCCCTCAGATGAGATTTTCCATAGGACATTATCCTTGGACACAAAGCGCTCATGCCCCCCCTCCATACAGCCATCCAAGAAGCATGCTGCTTCCAAGTTCCTCTCGTTGGGTGATGAAGAAACCATCCAAAGGTCCTCTCGTAAGCTTACCTTTCATACATTCATTGTCTGTGTCTGACTGGCATCTACCATGTTATTGTAGTGGGTTTAGCACCATTGCGTCGTGCCCCACCCCGTTCCAAACAAAAACTTGATGGTGGTGCTCCCTCATCAGGTTTGCTGAATGTTGCAGAGGGAGATGAGGATGTCAGTGAGCAGCTTGGCTGAACTTACATATATTTGCATGCTTGCTTCATCTTGACCCTTGCAAAGTTTAGCATGCATTGTCTCCACTGCTGTCTTTGTTGTATATGGGCAATCAAAGCATTGCAATTCAGTTCCTTTTCCTCTGTGCAAGCATTCTGCATCATGTCTCCCATCTGCCCCTCCCTGTGATGTCGATGGGCATAAACTGACCCAAGACCTATGAATACATGCCGACTCTCCCTCATTTTCAAGCTCTCATCCAACCTATCCAACACCCTGATCTGAGATCGATATGCATTCCCAGCATGTCTACCTCAGTATTCTTCACAAGTTCCTGGTAGTACAGCATTCTGATGATTCTATATGTTTTTGTAAACATGGGTAGGTGAACTAGTGTGTCTGTCCTCTGCTAGTCCATTTGCACAAATATGATAACTGCATGATATGCGCAGAATGACTATGGGTAAAATATATTGAATATATCAATATCATGAGGTATCTAAAGCCAAATTGATGTTATATTTTGTAAAGTGCAGATCAAAAGTTTTTGTATATCCCATATCAGTGACATCTGTCATGTCTATATATATGCAGGTATTACAGTCCAGAAAGATGTCAGATCTGCATCAATAAATGATACACATAAATTGCGAAAACACCCATGTATCACAATGAATGGGATGGGAACATGTTCACACTTAACATAAAATATCGATCAACAAACTTGAATGCTCAAATATATCTAACATTTTTTGAATCTCACCAACACATAATATGCCAGTGGTGAGTCATTAAGTTAGTGTGAATCTGTGCAAAGTTGTGGGTAATATGATTTGCACAGAATGACTACATACTAACAATGGATGGATTTAATATTATATATATATATATATATATAATTGATGTCTAAATATAATTTATATATTAGCATGTGAGAAACATAGATCAAATATGATGTCATACATCCTGATTCAGTAATGACAATCACATACATGAAGATAATATCATCCCGGTACCACCCCTGAATACAATGTGAGATCTGCACAAATCAATGATACACTTGACTTGCAAGAATAATGACATATCACGTTGGATTGTCCAAGACATCCCTGAACAATGTATGATATACAGGCAGACAATAACTATATATATCAAATGAATTGATTGCATGAACACAAATGGTGATATCATAGAGGGATGATCAGGCAATCTGTGACAATCCAATCAGAAACAATAATCACATTTCATATTGATAAGGACCACAGAAGCGACAGGAATGTTCTGAATATGACATGGAAATATGTGACATATGTGACATATCCCAGCACCATAAAATGAGAATGAGATCAAGTCCTGAGAGGCATCTCAGATTCAACCGCCACTCGACATGCCACTGAAAGGATCTAAGTTGTCTAAGGGGAAGTCGACCGAGGCTAAGATGAGGGCAGGTGAAGGGAGCAAGGTGTGCATGTGAAGTAGTTTCTAACGACAGACTATGTGCTGACCTGGAATGACAATCACAGAAGCAAGTGGAGGATACACTCCTGATGGACCAGACAGCAGCCAAGGCACCAAAACTTGAGGAGACCATCGAACAGCTGAACATGAAGAATGAGAAGATCAAGCAGGCAATGCTAGGGTATGCAACATTTGATGTACTAAAATTCCAAGATAGACTCCAGTTTGGAAAATGGAACCCTCATCTCCTCATCAAAGCTCAGATCACATCTCTCATGGAATCATTCCAAGTGAATGCAGTGGATCGATTCAATCCTGCCCATGTGATCCCCCTGATCATTCCCAAGAACCTAATCAAGCATGGTATGTACACAACAGAAATATCTAACAAGAGCCCCATCCCTGTACTTCAAGTGAGAGATGATGCACCGACCAATTGGATCCTCCCAGTGGCTGGAGGTCAACATCGAGTGGCAGTACTCAAGATCTGGCTAGAGAAGAAGCATGCACAGTTGAACGAGTATATTGTGAAAGAATGTGTGCTCAGAAAACAAGACCCCACCAACATTGATGAAGCTGAACTGAAACAATGGAATGAGGGAGCCAAAAAGGAGAAGGATGCATTGGAGGGGGTGGTTGAATACGAAGGAGCGTGGCTCATCTCCCTGTTTGATGATAGTAAGTCCCACATTTTCCATCAGACAGACTATGTGATGTGTGCAAATCACGCCATCTGATTATTTGCATTCAGGCAACATGGGTGGATTAATTATGTTGGGTGTGTCCATCAGTGCATATGTTATGGGCATGATCCACTTGTGTGTGCAAATCATGGCATGGGCAGATATGTGCACATAAACAGTCTGACCAGACGTTGTTGGTCTACAATGGTATCATGCTCAGTGCAATATTGATGAATGAATGATATCACACAGGTATGATCAATGAATCCTTGGCATTGCATATTGCCCAGAACAAAACAAAGCATGTATATATGGAGTCCCCAATGGAAGGACTCATTCAACTTTTCAAAATCATGAAGGCACAGGGGTCAGATTATCAGCAGGTCAAACTGGTCCCTCAATCAAAAGGCAATGCCTCCAGGCAGAGAGAACTGTTGAGGCAAGATTATGTATGGGACATGTTGTCCCAATTCGACACCACTGGCATGCACTATTGGCATGCTGACTTCATGTTGTTCACAGAATTCTACATGACGATGATGGCTAGCTACGGTGGGGTGAGTAATCATCCCAGTGCATTGCAGTCGCTAATGCATGCAACTGGTCATATATATGCTACAAGATTCTCGCATATTTGGTAGGATGTCTGGAGCGCAAATTGTGCATGTGCTTCAATTCAGTCGAGGTAGACGAGAAGGAGGTGAAGATTCTAATATCAAATTTGCAATCGAAGAAAGCAGAGGCTGCTCAGGAAAAACTCAAGCAACTCTTCGATGCATTGCATGATGCCACACCCATCCCCGAGGCCATAAGCAACGGTATCAGAGAGGCCATTGATGAATGCTTCTCAAGTTTTATTTAAAATATGTTGGGGATTCATGAGATAGGGAATCAGTCATCTGCAGACTGGGCAACGATCTTTGCACAATATGCTTTGGAGGTCCCTCAAAAAATACAGGAACAGGTGATGATCCTTCAGGAATGAGGTGACCTTGACAAGCTGCATTCAGAAGTGAGCCACGCATTGAAAATGTGTGTGATCAAGAGCAAGATCATCTTTGCTTGCAACACTCGTCATGAAGATTATGCTGGCTTCCCCTTCATGTCTCGCTCTGTGTTCAAAATTTTGAAGAAGCATCTCACATGCATACAATCGACCATATATGAGGTGCGTCTGTTATGTCCATCATATGATAAATTATATAATCCACCGATTTGTGCAAATATCACTATATTGTGATATGCACACCCTGTCAACTACTCACACATCCATCTAGATGTCATTATGGTGGTCACCTTATATCTACGCCACCATGATCCATCCCAAGGAGTGGAATCCTGGCTCACCCAGTGCCGATATGAGGTGGGCTGTGTTGGCTCACCCTGATTATCACATCAACTGTCACAACTTACTATGGGACAAGGTATGTGCACATTCTGCAGACATGTCACATATACCCAAATCAATCATAGATAGTCCTGGTACTCTTCGAATCATATCCTGCTGCTCTTAACATGGAAGGGCAAATCCTGTCATTGAACATCCCAGATCACATGATCAGCCAATTGGAGCTCCTCAACATATTTGGAATGTTGCTTACTGGTGGTGTGAAGAAGTCCAAGCCAGCAGTACCCAGGAAGGGTAAAGCTAAGGCAAAGACAAAGACAAAGGATGACAATGATGACAATGATGACAATGATGATGGTGACTATATCGAGGGTGAGACCGATGTGGAGAGAGATGTCGATGTCAATGCTGGTGATGCTGACGGCAAGGCCTTCAAGTCCTCCTCAAATGAGGATGATTGTGACATGAAAGTGGAGTCCAGAGAGGAGCGGTTTGCCAGGCGAGAGCAGGAAAAGATGGAGGCTGAAGGACATGCAAAGAGCCTGGACATCAAAGCAAGCCAAGCATTCAAGGTACTCAATAACAGCCCAAAGATATCTGTCCCCCCTGCCCTCACTCCTTATCAGGCATGGACATGCAAGTCCAAGATCTCCTCTGATGCCATCCACAACTCGTTCCATGGCCAAGAGCTCCTCAGGTGGCATACCTGGGAGTGGGCCACCCAAGTCAGACCCTCACACACATGTAATCTTCACATTCTCAGCTGCATCACCATATTCGAAGCATGTGCCATTGCTGCATACCGACCCACCTTACTGGCAGATGTCACCAGTGGAGCTGCCACCTTACAGTGAGTGAAAAAATGTGTGCAATGTTTGGCTGATTTGTACTAAGTCCAGTGTAGCACCATGAGGCATGGGAATCCTGCTTAGCCTTGGTGAGATAGATGGTAGCACTGACCCCCAGCTACAAAATGGTCCCAGGGTCATGTGATTTGGTGCAGTAGTCCTTGAGATATGTCAATTATAAAACAGGTACATCATTGCACACGTTTATTCACTTTTGAAAAGTGAGGGGTATCTAAGGGATATCAGTACTTGGTATAGCCTCCTTTTGCTTTAAGCACTGCCTCAACCCTCCTAGGCATGCTCTCAATCAACTTCTGACACTCCTCAGCTGGTATATTGTTCCATTCCACCTGAGTCCTCTCCCACAACTCCAATATCCCCTTGGGAGGGTGCTCATACTCTGCAAGCCTCCTCTTGAGGTAACCCCAGGCATGTTCTATGGGGTTAAGGTCAGGGGACTGTGCAGGCCATACCATGGTCCTAAAATCCTGCTCTTCTAGCCACTCCTTGACCTGCTTGCAGGTGTGCTTGGGGTCATTGTCCTGCTGGAAGATGATGTCAGGAGGATGGAGACCATAATATTCAAGGGACTCTTGTAGTTCATCCTTCAAAATTTGAAGGTATAGGTCCCCATCCATCCTACCATCAATCTTGGTAGCATATCCAACACCCTCCCAAGTCATACAGCCCCACATCATCAGAGAACCTCCTCCAAACTTCAGTGTCCCCTCTACTAGCCTATCACTCAGCTTCTCCCCTGGCTTTTTCCATGCCCATTTGCACCCATCTGACCCCAGGCGATTAATTTTAGTCTCATCAGACCATACCACCTTCTTCCAGTCCTCCAAAGTCCAATCTTTGTGGGCATAGGCAAAGTCTAACCTTGCCTTGTGATGCTTGGCAGAGAAGATAGGTTGTTTTCGCTTTACCACAGCCTTCATACCAGTCTTTTTCAGGTGCTGGTGGACAGTATTTGGGTGGAGGGGTTGGTTGATAATATTGGTGAGGGTTTTGGTCACCTGCACAGCATTTTCTGCCTTCTGAGTTGAGATGAGGTGGATGGCATGGCAGACATTAGCAGGGGAGAGCTTGGATGGATGACCTCCAGTGGACTTTTGCAGGCTGGAACACTCCTTGGAATGAAGTCTAGATATGGTGGAGCAATGTAGGCCAGTACTAGAGGCAATAGAAGCAGGAGAATGACCAGAATCAAGCATAGTCAGGATAGTATTCCTTTGGGTGGCAGAGAGAGATCTCATGGTGGTAAAGGTTGGGAATAAAGAAGTGTGTGAACATATTCAAACTGAGACATAATGTTTATGTGTGTATCTTTGTTTGTAGGACCAAACAACCACAATTATTCCTTTATTTCCCCCAGATTCTACTGCCAAACCAAAAGTGAATAAACATGTGCAATGATGTACCTGTTTTATAATTGACATATCTCAGGGACTACTGCACCAAATCACATGACCCTGGGACCATTTTGTAGCTAGGAGTCAGTGCTACCTTCCATCTCACCAAGGCTAAGCAGGATTCCCATGCCTCATGGTACTACACTGGACTTAGTACAAATCAGCCAAACATTGCACACGTTTTTTCACTCACTGTATGATGCAATGCATCACTGAAGGAGAACCCTTGATCACACCAGGAGTGAGAATGTTCATAAGACAGGCATTGTAGAACCTAGAAATGGCTCACCACACCATCATAGAAAGCAGAGTAATGCAGATGTACCATGCTAATAACAAATGAAGGGAAGGAAATGACCTTCAGGTCAGAGACCTAGTATATCTCTTGATGAAGAATCTAAACATCCCAAAAGGACATGCATGAAAGCTTGTGCCAAAGTACATTGGCCTGATGAAGGTGCTGCACCATGACAGCAAGAGTGATGTATATATGCTTGACTTACCAGACCAGTTGAGGTTGAGACATATTCACCTGACATTTCATATCAGGCTCCTATGCAGATACAAACAGAATGACAATGTTCTGTTCCCAAGGCATGATGCCCAAGCATTCTACAATGTCAGCATGACCAATGAAGAAGAGTGGTTAGTAGATGAAACACTCATTCACTGTTGGACAGATAACAGGACTGAATTCCTGGTTAAGTGGAACCTGGGAGACTCCACATGGGAGCCAGTGGCTCACTGTAAAGACCTTGAGGCCCTAGACAGGTACCTTGAACTTCAAGGCATATGAAGGGTATGCCAATTGCCTCAAAAGGCACTAAGTACACATAAGCATACAAGTAACCACACAGTGGTTGCAACATAGTCATAGACTACTAATGAAACAAACACAATAAATACAGCCAAAACAAGAACAAACCATTAATAAAAAATCAAAAGAAACCACCAGGTACCTAGCACAGCATTCTGCCAAGTAGAGTAATATACTTAGTATCCTGATGATCACTGTTCCATACTTCCATTTTTCACATGTCCATAATTTCCTTTTTTGTCACCAAAGTTTCATATCACTTCAACACACCTCACCTCTTCTTCCCTAATGCTCACCACATTCTAGTAGTAGCTTACAATGTCCCAGCAAGGTTACAGTCACACCCCAAGCCTAAACAGCTCTTCTTGTTCTCATTCCCATTCCTGTTCCATGGGATCTGCAATGTCTGACCATGGCAGATCACCTATGCATTATGATGCATACTCTGATGATGAGGCCCCCTGCTCATCATCTCTCCCTGGCTGGCATGGTACATGCACAGTCAGCAGTGGCCACAAATGGCCACATTCCCCCTCATGCTCTCCATCACCAGAGCATTCTTCTCATCGGAGCAAACACTCCTGTCATCACCAGTGGGAATGCCACCCCACCATGCCTTTCCTGCACTGTCATGGCACATGTTTGGAGTGTGATTCCTATGCACAACATTATGGGCTAGCAATAACCCTTAACAAGGATGGCATCATGTCCTCTATGAACCACCTGGCCAAGCTTGCAGCTGGCCTTATACAATGTATGTCATATAATGACTTCCATTGTCAAATGTGATCCTATGAAAGGAAACTGGATGAGGCCTGGGCAGCCAACAATGACCTCCAAGCAGAGATCAAGGATCTTTGCAAAAAAATTGGGAGAAACCCCCCACCCCTCTGTCCTTCCCCAACCCCCCATCACATCTGACGAGCAATTTGCTTGTGACTTTGAGCATGCTCAAATTGCCTCCTTTGGTGGCTTACCCCACCATGACCAACCTGGCATTGGTACTTCCTTGTCCATGTGGGATGCTCCCCCACCCAATACCTTCTCTTTAAGGGGGAGGGTGCAGGTAATACCTGCTGTATCTTCATCACAGGTCAAACAGCCTGCAGACCATAAAGGGAAGCATAAGCAACCCTCACCCCTGCAGGTAGAACCTGCCTGTCCTCCTATGGAGGACAAAATCACCCCTGGTGACTTTACACTGATGTTCCTATGACCATTGATGAGCTGATTGTCCAGGGAACTATGTTCCCTAACTTTGATGGGACTGAGTACCCATACAGAGTACTTCACTTTGGTCAAGGCAATGACAGCATCAGGTCAGTCCTCTTTATGAGGATCAATGACAACCTGTATGCCTATGGTGAGGAGAGGAGAGGAAAGGTCATCAGTAACACAAACAAAGGGGTTCCCCCTCCTGTTCTGACCCACAGGTGACCAGTGGGTCAAGCAATCTGATGGAGAGGGACATGATGGGTCCCATCACCCTTTACAACACTGCATAGGAAATCTGTAAACTGTACACAATGGCATACACCAAGCCTGAGGAATAAGGCTCCCTGTGTCTGCAAGGTGCAGGATTTAGCAATGTTCCTCAACATGTGGAAAAGATGCAGGTTGGAGATGAATGAGGCATGGACCTCACACTGAAAACATGGAGGCCACCCATCTGGGCCTCCCAAAAGGCACATCAGAAAAGACAGGTGCTCAGAGACAAAGAGAGAGCATCTTGAGCACAGGCAAGGGAGGGCAGACCCTCCAGATCTGAAACTGTCAGTAGCTGACTGACTCTACAAGGGCAGATTGTGGATGCTCTTCCCATCCCCTCTGCAGCAACTGCAGAGGAATTGAGACCCACCATGCTGCTTGCACATCATGTTGCAGCACAGCTGTCAGGGGGACCTACCCCCAATCAGTACCAGAGACCCCCAGAATTGTCTTGACTGCAAGGAGGGGCTTGCCCCTCTGGAAAAAAGGCAAGAGGGGCTGCCCCAAGCTTCCACTTGGGGCTCCATCCATTTATGCCCCTGTTGATGACTGGGTAAAATTTATCCATCAATATCAGAATCAGTCTGATGATTGTGACAAGAGCTTCGAGCTCCCAAGAATGTTCCCCAGAGCCTTGGGCTCCAGCTTGTGCCCTGACAATGATGAGGCAGAGGTTAACCCTCCATCATGACAGGATGTACAAGGGTTCCTCCTCTACAAATGACTAGCACCAGTCTCTTGAAGACACCATGATCAGAATGTCTGGCTCCACAAGCTGATCAAGCTCCTTGCAGTAAAGGGCCAGTATAGGGCCCTTCTGGAGTGTGCTGGGTAGCCCCTGCCAATGGTACCCCTGTCCCTTGGGAAGGGGAATTCACCTGTTCAGCTACTCTGGCTGATGTCACCACATACCTGGTGGCTAATGGTGTCACATATCACAATGCCAACAATGCCCTCAAGTGGGCATGGAGGGTGGGCAATGAATATGTTGCCTGAATAATTAGCAATGGAGGGGATAAGGACCCCAACACCAAGGTGATCATCAATCAGATGAGGGCCACCTTGAATGAGCTGCTCCCCATGGGTGAGCACCACTCACTACAGTGGATTGATCTCCAGGCTTGTGTGTTGGGGGTTCTCCCTGAGAATATTATGCCCTACAAGGCATGCCCCATCAAAGAGAGGGACCTATTTGCCCTTGAGGAGTTTACCAAGTTGGCAGCCCTCTATGACCTTTCCCACCAAACTAGAGGGGAAGGTAGTAACACAGGAGGGGTTGTACCAATCCCTGCTAGTACCCTCAAGGAGGGTGAGATGGAGGATGATTTGAGACCAATGTAGTCTCAAGGGTATTTCCCTCTTGGAGGTCCAACCCTCCAATACAAAAGATAGTCACATTGCACAAAGGTTCAACACCCTTGTACATAGACATAACTCCACACTTTGAGGCATAACCCTCTCCAGTGGTCTGCAAGGTTCAACATCTCACTTGTATATAGTTGTCCATTTTCCTTTTCTTCTTTTTCTTTTGTTTCTGTTTCCAAGCCATTACAGGCTCTACAGGGGGAGGGTGTTAGGGTTGCACCAATATGGTGCTTATTATCAATCACAGGCATGTGGTACTCTGGTATCACATGCCTGGCAGCTTGTCATATATATATGATGTCTCAAAAATTTACTTAGACAATCTTTTGTCTTTATGTATCATACTTTGTGAATACCAAATGGTACAGTTCATGAGAGTGATCTTAAGATGAAAGGCCCTGGACTCTCAGACCTTAACTGGTCCTGAGGGTACTGTAGCAGCTGTGCCATTTTTGTGGCACAATCCTGCTCACAATGGATTGCCCTGGTTCAGGGCTTTCCAGTGAGCCATCCTGCACCAATATTTGCTTTTTTGTGAGATAAGGTCTCTGGAGGATGATTGGATCATAACTTTGGATCAACAGTATGCTGCATCTTCATCATACCACCATTGGACAGCCCTTCCCAATAGCTTTCCATCGCTGTATCAATCATGGCAATCAGCTTGATGGATCATCACCAATGGTGCTGACAACATGTACCCCCCCTCCTACCAACATTGCCTCATATCTCATGATTGGCTGTACACCTGTGTACAATCTTACCACTGTTTGAATGCCCTCATCGAGCACTTTCCATCGATGTATTAATCATCCTGAGCAGTAGATCATGCATGATCATCAATGACATCATGCACCTCCCCTCCTCCAATCCTTTTCCATGATTACCCCCTACATTTGTTGAATCTATGCTGATTAGGATGATCTTGGACTCGATTTGGATGCCTGGGGCATGCTCTAATCATGTAGCCCATCGCTGTGTCACACTGTCCAGTCATTCTTGCAAAATTCTGCATTTTCTGTTCCTTCCATGACTACCTCTCTTGTGGGATGTTGCCACTGCTGCACATTGCATGTGCTCTCTGTTGCTGCACAGGTATAATGCCTGACCTGTTGGTTTCAAGGTAGTAGGCCCCATGGCCATGCAAAAGTTATTTGCTGTAGAGAATAGGAATTCTCTGAGCATACAGGTATCACTCCATGCACTATGTCTCTACTCAGAGCCATTCCTGCTCAAGCTTGGGGTTTCTCAGGTCTGGCCTCATGACTTCCTGCCCATCCTCATGTTCAAAGAATCCTGTTGTAGGGAGAGTATCCTCTCCACTAAGTATTTTGTTTTATTTCATTGTTTTTTACTTACTGGTCTGTTTTCTTTCTTTTTCTTTATCTTTTTACTTTGTGTTTGGACACATTATGGCTTATGTAAGCCCATGAGAGCACTTCAAGCACTGTGTACATACCTAGAACAAATAATATGTAGATGTACCACCACAGATGAGACAGACAGAATTCCAAGCCAGAGTGCTTGGAATATTATTTCTCCATCCCTGATGTGCTATAAATGTTTTCTTCAGTCTCTATTGGATTTTTAGGGCGCATTTTTGGTCTTTTCACTGCACTCTTGACCCCAACCAGGCAACTCTAGCTCCCTGGGTCAAACTAGGACCCCCCTTCCAACAGGAGACCTCTTGGCATCTCCTCCCACACTCTTTTATCATCAATCTTTACACCATACAGGAATTTCATCACCTGCTCCACATCATGCTGACTCCCTGATTGCCTCACTGTCTCCTCCCTGAAATTCCAAAGCCAATCATACAGACTCAAGCTAAGGGTCTGGGCCTTGGTCCAGTTTGGCCAATCACAATGTGCCATGCTCCACTCCATACAGGTTCTGAGTGCCCATCACCTGTCATGTTGCTGCCACTGTAGCCACTGCACAGCCACCACCACTGCTTCCTCTGTGGTCTGCTCCCCCTCCAAGGTCCCAAGCAGCATGCACAAGAGAGGTTTTTCCATCATTCATTTATTCCAGTTTGTCAATTTTGGTACTGCTATGGTTTCCCTTCTTGTCCTTCTATGATTCATCTACATGGTCCTTACCTACTTGCATGTGCAGGGTTGTACTTACTGTATGTTTGACAGGTGTCATTTTTTTCCATTTGTCACTCCTTCTAAAAGTTTTCCATACCTATAGTCACTTCCAGTGTACCATAAATATTCTGGCCAAGTGTCAGAATAAGATATCCACCTTCTAGAGTCATTTTCTGAGTGTCTGAGAGTCTTAGAGTCCCTTGTGCTGAGTATTTCGAGTTTCTCTCTGTGTCTCCAGCATTGCTGCCAAGTCTACCAGCTTCCCTGGTAATGGAAA
The DNA here is from genome assembly GCA_024613145.1 of Pisolithus marmoratus. NCBI lineage: Eukaryota > Fungi > Basidiomycota > Agaricomycetes > Boletales > Pisolithaceae > Pisolithus > Pisolithus marmoratus. Next base: position 38,246 of record JANFAE010000513.1, on the reverse strand, counting down.
AATCACATACCAAGCTCCATGTCTACAAGTCCATGCCCCATTCTAGCATTTGCATCCTATTCCTATGGAATTCCCCTTCACCAAAAATCTCTTTCACTCTTTGCACATTCCTTTCCTCACTCAGCACCCCTTGGGATGGACCAAGGAATCTCTCACTGCAAGCATTTCACAATTTTTCATCCCAAAATATGCTGAAAAAATTGAAAAAAGAGATACTCTTTTATTTCAGCTGTTTTCAAAGAAAAAAGGTGAATATAATGTAATGTTTTCATTGTCTTTTCTGCCAAAAAATGGTAATGTCCATTAGGTTCTTCACTAATGGGTATTAGCATCAATCAATGTTTTTTAGTAAATCATGCAAAGAAAACAAAGTGTTATTATTGCCTTTTCTCTTTGAAAACATGTGTCAAAAAAGAGTATCTCTTTCTTCAATTTTTTCAGCATGTTTTCTCAAGAAAAATTGTGAAATGCTTGCAGTGTCTTTCCTTCAGCTCTCTCTATTTTTTCCCATACACTCTTCCCCAGAAGTAGTGTCCCACAAGTTTTTGATTTTGGCCTTGAAATGGCTCTCAGTGCTGAAGAGATTGATGATCTCATTTCACAGTTTAGGTTGCCCAGTCCTCAAGGTGATTAAGGTCAGGATTTTGGCTGTCGGTGAGATGTGTGACCTCAATCTGGGATTGGTTATGAGGATAGTATGGGAAGAGTCAAAATGCGGCATAATGGAATTTTGATATTACACCATCCAGTTCAGAGAGGAGGTAGGACCCTCCCTTTGTATGATGAACAATGACCATAGGTCCTAGGTAATGTGGTTTGGTTTTCTGGTTGAGTTCCTTTTTGATTTTAGAATTCTGGACAAGGACCAGCGAGCCAGGCTCGAAATCAAAGTCTTGGATGGTATGCCTGAACCATGCAATGAAATCTTTGATGGACATGAATCAAGATTTCAGAACAAGTTCATGTACACATGCGAGGTCCTCAGGACATTTTTGTAACTGATGAGTGCAGTTGGTGATGAGGTCTGTCATCAAGTATAACTCCACTTCATATGGTGCTAAGAACATCACTTCTGTTATATCAAAAGGAAGCCTAGGGTGAACACTGTGAGCCATATAATAGGGAGAGAACCTGGTAGCCTTGTGGATGGTGACATGCTCTGCCCAGAAAACTGATGGCACTGCCTCTGACCATCTCAAACCTCTCCCTCACAACCTTTTACCAGCACCTCCCTGACATCAAAATGCTGGCACTTGACTATCCCATTTGCCTGAGAATTATATGGCAAAATGTGGATATGGTTAATGCCATAGGTTTTTGCCAACCAGGAGAGGGCTAAGACATAGGGACCTCCATTGTCAGTGATGATTTCTGTGATGGCACCCCAGTGGCACAGGATCTGTTGGAAGATAAATTTCCCAATCAACCTCCCAGTTTTGGCTCTGAGCATCACCCACTTGGGGTAACTGGTTAGGGAACAGTGGGCCTGGGTGACATAGTGGTAACCATTTGACTTTGGCATCATGAATGTGTTGACATATGCCTGTAAAACAGGGGCTCTGGGGTAGCAATGACTGGAGGAATATGGACTTGGTCTAGATGGCAAACTTGGCACTTGTGACATGTTTGGATGAACCAATGCACATCCTGCTCAAGCATGGGCCACCAGAAATGGGTCAACAGACACATATGGGTGGAGAATATACCCTTGTGTCCAAGATCATCATGAGCCTGCCAAATGACCTCTAGATGCTTGTGGGGTTGGATAATGAGTTGGTGGTGGCCTTGCAGCTCCTTTCTCCACAGTTCTCCCCCTTTCACAAAATACCTTAAGGCCATGCACACCAGGCTCTCTAGTTTGACCTCTGTCATCATTTCTGGGGTCTGCTTCATCTCCAGGAACTCCTTCACCTCCTCCAACCTCTTTTCCCTCTGCTTTGCTCATTTGGATTGTGGAATTTCCATTTCCAGAATAGCATTTGCCTTATCTGTCATGAGGAAGACACTGATATCTTGAGGCACAGTTTGAGGTGAGCTTAAAACTGATGGCAGAATCTCAGAAAGGGCTCATAGTGGTCGAGCAGGTACCTCCCTGCAGTTCTTGAGCTTGATGGCAAAGGGGCCCCACACTCATCCACCCAATCCTCATAGCCCTCTTCATCTACCCCTGGGTCTTCCTTGGCCTTTGGTCTTCTCAACAGTCCATCTGGGGCTGCATGCTTGGGTGCCAGAACATGCACCAGTTTGAAATTGAATAGTAATATTCCAGCAATCCAGCGATTGATAGTGGCATTGGGCTGTAAATCAGGGTTGTTAATCATCCCTTTAATATACCATGTGTCAACCTCAATGACTAAGTTCTGAACCCCAAATATGTAAAGCCTGATGTTGTGTAGAGCTCAAAAGAGGCTGAAAAGCTCAAGCTTAGCCTGGCTATATCATTTTTCCCAGTCATAGAGACTTATTGAACTGAAATGGGCTGGGTAACATTTTCCATCTTCCCCTTGCTGCATGAGAATATACCTGATGGTGATGTTGGAAGTGTCAATGGCAAAAATAATGGATCTGCCAGAGGTATAGTCAATTGTATGAAGTGCAGGGGATGTGACAATAGCTTGGCAGAGGTAGTCCATAGCCTCTCAATGCTCATCATGGGATTCAAAGGGAACATCCTTCTTTGTGAGCTTGACAAGAGGATGGGCATACTTGGCAAAGTTTTTAATGAATATGCAGCAGTATGAGCATAGTCCTAAGAAGCTGCAAACTTCAGTAACATTAGCACAGTAAGGCCAGTCCTGGATTTTCTGGACCTTTGTTTCATCAGAGATTCTACCCTCATATGACAATTTATGCCCTATGACTATGATCAATCATGCTGTGATAACACACTTCTTGGTGGAGACAGTTGCCCCAGCATTTTGAAGGTGGTGGAGGACTCAGTTGATGTTCTGTCGGTGCTCCCAGATGAAATGCCATATACTGGAATTTTCAGGGATCATTTGAAAGGTGCCATCAGGATTCTCATAGCAGGTTTTGGGGCCCTTGATAGGGCAGTCATCAATGAATGGAATAGTTACTCCCAGAATTTTCTCCTTCAGGATCCAGCACATGTCTCCATGGAATACTTGGACCATGTTCATATACCCCATCAGTAGTTTGGTAAGTCAAAGCATGCCTATGGGAGTCTGGAATGTAGTCAGGTCTCTGTAGTCATCATGTATGGTGCAGTGGTCATAGCTGACCATCAGATCTAAAATCCCATAGATGGAGTGACAGGCAAATGCCTCTGCAGTAGAGTTGACAAAGGGGGGAACAGCAGAGTGCTGAATAGATACTGCATTTAGTGGTTGTAAGTCATGGATGAGTGGCAAGGATTTCCCATCTTTCTTGATGACACAGAACCACTTGGAGTGATAAGATGAAGTTGAGGGTTTGCAAACACCCACAGTGATCTTCTCCTTGAAGATGTTAATGACATCATGAAAGATGGTGGGGGGTGTAGGGATATTCCACTCAACCCATGGTTTGTGCATCAGGGTAGGTATCTTCAGAGGTGGAAACACATCCTCATGAAAGGTGCCCCTCTCTGAGGCATCCCAAGCAAATGCCATTTCATGGGTACGAATGAGCCAGAAGACCAAAGCCAACTCTTCTGGCCAGAGGAACCTCACTGGGTCCAGATCCAGCTTGTCTGAACATTCTTGAGTGAAACAGGTACCTGGCACAAAGGGTGGGGGAGAGAATGGAAGTACAGGAAGGGATGCTAGAGGGTTCTCAACCTCCCGACACTCTACCTGGAATTCCACAGGCATAGACATCAGGACCAGTCTGACCTTCTTTGCTACAGGTTTGTACTTTAAAACATGACAAACAGGGTCAAACTGGTATGTAGATCGTAGAGCAGAAACTGTCAGTGGAGAGATTGTTGTACTTGTCGAAAATAAGAACTGGTCACCATGTGGAACAAAGCTGGAGTTGAAAGGCTCTGCAGATGGAGCATTTTTGCTCTTGACATTGTATAGTAACTCAGAAGAGGGAACATCCTGCAAGTCTGTGGGAACAGGTGAAGAATAATGGGGAAACACTGATGGGGAATCTGATACATAAAGGGAACATATGGAGAAAACCTCATTGTGGTTGCCTTGCAACTTCAGCAAATCCTTGACTGATACTAAAAACCCTGATCTGTCTTATCCATCTGGCAGCATAGTTCTTTTCTTGCATAAAACTCTTGTTCATCTTTGGAATCAATGAAGCGAGGTAAGGGTTGTAGCCAGCTATGAGGATGGGTAGGAATCAGTATTTGTCATCTGGAATTTGGGTTGCATATCTCAAGAGACTGCTCACCATCAGGGAAGGAGAAGACAAAAGAATGGATGGCCCAAGAGAAGGTCAAAAGGTGTGCAGTCAATGACCTGGATTTGGAGGTGTGCCTCGATGGTACCTATATGCAGGGACACATTCTCAATGACCCTGAGCATGCTTTCCTTTGACTGGTTAGCAGCCTCAAGCATCATACACATAGCCCTCAACTTTCCCAAGTCTGCAGTTCTGACATTCCCTCTGTTCTGAAGAACATGGTGCTGACCAAGTGCAGCAGAGTGTCTCTACTGCATGATGATGAAGAACCTTGGTTGGAGGACTGGACCAAGACCAGGTTAGCTGAGGCCATGATTGATTCTTGCATTGCAAGGAAATTGTCAATTTTCTCCTTAAAGTTTCAACCAGCAGCAGTCCTGGGAATGTCAGAGCCATCCTTCATAAAAACCCTACCCCTGCTCAGGGTGCATTTTCCTTGCCATATATAGTCCTGGCAGAGGGTACACTTTGCCATACAGTGGCTGTCAGTACTTCCACAAAAAAATCACCTAGGATCAAACAAGCAGCAGAACTGGCCCTCCTGCAGCTGCCTCAATGACATCAAAGGCTCTGCAGTCTGGATATACTCGCATTTTAGGATAGTTGGTGGCACAGAATTCTGGGGTGGGAGCTCTGGGAAGAGTGCTGAAGAGTCTGGCTGTACAAAATTCCATCTAGAGCTGCTAAGAAGGTATGTGGCCTGTTTGTAGACCACATTGAAGGGTCAGGGATCATCAATGTCATGATCTAGGTCCCTAAGCTGCAGGTGAGTAATAAGGCCATTGTGGAATCTCAGGGGGAAGGCCTTGAGGAATTTTTCATTGACAAAGTTGTCAACAGGCTTCTTCTTTTTGTTGATAAGTGTGACAATATGGTGGAATTCTTGAACATATTTGCCAAGATCCTCAAGGGTTGACATTGACTTTTGGACCTGGTGGTGAAGAAGTGTCTCAAGATCAGCTTTAGTGTACTGCCAGCCTTTAATGTCAGCACCTGGATAGAAACTGGTTACTTCTTCAGTGAAGGCCTCCCAGTCATCACCCATGGTGGAATCAAGAGATGACCACAGCTCTGATTCATTACAATCAGCATAGCAGATGGTCCATTTAATTTTTGCTTTTTCTGAGGTAATGCCTGTGTCTGTGCAGACCTGATTGACATCCTCAAAATAGGCACAGATGTCTTCTGTTTTTCCCAAAAACTTAGGAGCTTTTTTAGAGGCCCTCAGTGGCATTTTGCGATGGTTGGTGAAATTAGACATGGTGACTGGTACTGATGATGAGGGTGGAGGCTGGTTCTGAGTTATAGGCAGGTTTCTGAACAGCTGTGATGTGGGGGCTTGAATGGGCAGTGGAATATTACTCTGGGGGGTGATAAACAATGATGATGGGAAAAGAAGTTGTTCAGTGGCAAGAGTTGAATCCATAGAGGATGAAGAAGATGATAAATTGGTGAGCAGTGTAGGGAATTAGCTTGAAGGGCCAGGGAAAATGGAGAAATGAGGGACTGCGAGTCTAGTTTCATCCTTGAAGGGGGATTCTTGAAACCCAGACAGCTCAAGTACTTAGTTGTTGACTGAAAACAAGAGCTAGACTTAGAACTCAACACTGAGAGAAGCCATTAAAAGCATATATGCAGCAGGAGACCACAGACTCTTGAGCTTTGCCCCAGACTTGGGCTACTTGCTCTACAATGAGTGTGCAATAGTGTAGGTTTTCATTCCCATGTGACTCTTGCACCCCAAACTCCTCACATGCTTAGTCATCACATTACCTGCTACACTCCTAAGTCCCTCCCCCACACCTCACTCCTCTTGACCCTCAAAACTTCTCTGACCACCCTTGAAACCTCTCCCTTGACCCTCAACACCTCTCCAACCTCTTCTTCTCTCAATCTCCTAGTAGGGGCCTTGCCACACCTACAGCAGCAATAAGTTTTGGTGGTCTGGCAGTGGTGTGAAGGATTCATCAAGCTCGAAAGCTCCAGGAATATCCACAGGATGGAGATGAAGGTTCTGAAAAGTGGGGGTGATCTGTGGGGAAAAACTCCAGGTCTAGGGGACTGAGCTCTGAAATGTCATGGGGGTTAACCATGGGTACAAAGAGGTCTGATGATGATATAGAGAGGTGGCAGAAGGGCTCTAAGAGCTCTTTGAGTTCTGTTCATTGATGAGTGGGCCATAGAGATCTCCTTTCCAGATCTGCAGACCCCTCATGGTGGGCTCCAAAACTTGTGGGCCACTACTTCCAGGGAAGAGTGTATGGAAAAAAATAGAGAGAGCTGAAGGAAAGAGATTCCTTGGTCCATCCCAAGGGGTGCTGAGTGAGGAAAGGAATGTGTGAAGAGTGAAAGAGATTTTTGGTGAAGGGGAATTCCATAGGAATAGGATGCAAATGCTAGAATGGGGCATGGACTTGTAGACATGGAGCTCAGTATGTGATTTTTCCATTACCAGGGAAGCTGGTAGATTCAGCAGCAATGCTGGAGACACAGAGAGAAACTTGAAATACTCAGCACAAGGGACTCTAAGACTCTCAGACACTCAGAAAATGACTCTAGAAGGTGGATATCTTATTCTGACACTTGGCCAGTGTAGGGAGGGAAGTCTCCCTACTAGGTATTTTCTTTTATTTCACTGTTTTTACTTATAGATCTGTTCTGTCACTGCAAGCATTTCACAATGTTTCTTCAGAAAATATGCTGAAAAAATGGAGGAAAGAGATAATCTTTTATTTGGCATAATTTGTCACAAAAAAGGTGAATAAAACTTTTTCTTCTCTGTGCAGAAATATAGATTAATGGTAATGTCCATTAGCATCTACAATAATTGGCATTAGCATCAATTCATGTTTTCTGAAAGAAAATAAAACATTATTTCTGCATTTTTTCTTTTGAAACATCTAGAATAAAAGAGCATCTCTTCTCTTCCTTTTTTCAGCATGTTTTCTGAAGAAACATTGTGAAATGCTTTCAGTGTGTACTTATTTCCTTATCTTTTTTTACTTAGTGTTTGGACACATTGTTGGCTTATGTAAGCCAACACCTACTTACAGTACACTGTACATACTTAAAAAAAAATAACAGCCACATCACTAGAGACAAGAAGTGGAAATAAAGACACAGAGCCTTGGGGGAATATTTCTCCAAAATCAGACACTTGTTAGATGAATCTCAGCACTCTTTTGGACTCTTTTTGGGTGCATTTTCAGTCTTTTCACCACACTCTTTGACCATTCCCAAGCAACTCTAGCCTCCTGGGTCAAAATAGGACCCATCTTCAACAGGAGAGCACTAGCTGTCTCCTCCAACTGTCCTTTCTCATCAATCCTTACATCTGGAGCCCACCACAAGGGGGCTGTTTTGCTTGGTAACTCAACCTCTCACCCTACCTCCAAGCTTGTACATGCAATATCTCAAGACTCGATGCACCTACCCTCTCGCTTTTCGGGGCCGACGAGAGCTTTCGATCGGTGTATTTTTCATCACTATAGCTTCAGCAGTTCTGGAGATATCACTCATTTTGTGGAGAAAGGCCTTGTAGGGGAGTCTTTGGCAAAACTTGGGATCTGATGTGCCAATCCTCTAGTTTCTTTGATCGTCCAGCACCCCCAGACACCCTCTATGACACCCTGGAGTTTGGTAGCCCTCCACCCAGTAGTTCTTTGCCAATGTGCTGCTGTTCTCCCACCCTTTGAGCTGCACATGTGTTTTCTTGTGACCTGACATGCCAAACCTCTTGCAAATTGCAGGCCTAGTAGTACTTGACAAGACCTTTCAAACAGTATCATTTTCATCACATCTGCATCAGTACTTCAGGAGATATTGTGATTTTTGTGCAAAAAGGCAATCTCAGACCATTTTTCAAATATCTCAGGATTGGGTGCACAGCTTTTCATATTTCCTCATTCTCCCAACTCCTCTAGGTCCCTGCTACCACCTCCCAAGGTTTTGTAGCGTCACACCCAGCAGTTCTTCTGCAGCACATTGCTGTCCTCCTCCCCTGCCACAGCCTACACTGCAAACATTTCACAATTTTTCTTGGCAAAATATGTTGAAAAAATGGAAAGAAGAGATACTCTTTTATTTGGGCTGTGTTCACAGAAAAAACACAAATATAATATTTTGTTTTCTTTGTCTTTTCTGTGCAAAAAAATGAATTGATGGTAGTGCTGATTAGCTTCTATGCTAATGGGTATTACCATTGATCAATGTTTTGTGGAAAGTCCTGCAAAGAAAAGAAAATATTATTTTTGCCTTTTCTCCTTGAACACAGCTGTCAAAAAAGAGTATCAATTTCTTCAATTTTTTCAGCATGTTTTCTGAAGAAAAATTGTGAAATGCTTGCAGTGCTAGCTCCCTGGCACCTTTCCTCATGCTTTTGCTCCCTCTTGAGTTGTAGGGAACCATTCCCCACTGTCTTAGAGTCAATTGAAAGCCCCTTCGAGACCTTACCAGCCACTTTGAGACCCCAGACACTTCAAGACTCCCAGATGCATTCTTGGCCCTTTGAGACATATTTGAGACATAGACACTTCATTTAGATGCACCCACTTGTTTGTAACATATTCCAGATGTATACCATCATTTCTTGTGCATTTTGCAGTTGAGCCAGGCTGCATATCTGAGAGTCAAACTTCAAGTCACACATGGTGACTAAAATTCAGTTTTGGGTGGTTGAAACCACTTTGTGACATATATTAAAGATCCCTACACCCTCCCTGCTTGTTTTGTGTTCAAGAAATCCATCCTCCCACTTCCCCAATAGACATTCAAGGTTGCATCGAGGCAACCACCCCTTCTGTTTTACTTCTCGAGACTAACCATGGATGTTCAAGGCTCATGTCCACCCTCATAAGCATTGTTGATTATCAACTATAACATGATATATATTCATTTGAGCCTCATATATACTATTTGTGATGGAAGAGGCATGCAGACCAGCTTGAGCCCCACTGGTTTTGTACCCAGAGTTCTTGGGGCAGGTGCAGGACCTGCCAAGTTACCTTGAGGATGTTGCAGAGCATGGTAAGGCCCAGGGGGCAACAGATACTTTGTCACTCATCCAGTTTGCTGTTGACAGAGCACCACCCCACACTGGAAGGCTCTGGAGCTACCTCATGGCCAGTGCCCAAATCTTCGAGCAGTGGGAGAGTTTCAAGGTGCTTGTAACTCTCCAGTACCCTGAGATTGAGCCAGTCAAGGATGTCCTCAAGTACTTTGAGGAGTTCTATGCTTTCCTTGAGGGGACTCATTGCAGCAAGCTAAGCTTGGTTGCAGCCCTAGGGGACTACCTTCATCATTTCCAGGTCTGGTTCTTGGCCCTGGTGAGTTGGAGTGTTGTGGAGCTGAGCCATCAAGCCCAGCTGTTCCTTCGAGGCCTCCCACCACTGGTCGAGTCTGAGGTCTCAAAGAGGCTCATGTCGAGGTACTCCCTGTTTAGGTTGGGCTACCTATGGCCCATCAAGGTTGTTGTTCATGTTATGAAGGAGGTTATCAAGGATGGGGTAGGCTGCTCTGCCCCTCATCTAGCTTCGAAGAAACCCTCATCAGCCCCAAATCTCTCAAGGAACCCTCTCGGTACTCACACTTGCCCTCGTTCAGTCACCACTCAGATGCCCCTGTGGAGTACTCTTGGTCTCATTCTAGAAGATGCTCCCAGGGAGAGGCACACTTGAGCACAAAGCTCCCCTCTTGTTCCCCCTTCGAGGCATCCCCTCAAACTTTGAAGAACCCCCTTCCCTCGCCTGAGCTCACTTCAAGCAGCTCATCTCTTCACTGAGTCACTTATGCAGGCTCGTGGTGCACTGTGGCTCAGCCATGGCAGTGTGTCTTGGATAAGCAGGCCAGTGACTTAGCTTTGAACTCACTTCATAGCTCAAGAGGGGATCAGTGGTTGTATTCACACTCAGAGGTGGTTTAGAGCACTCAAAGGTTCATTCCCCTCATCTCAAAACTGCTTTGAGGACTCCTTCAAAGCTACCCTCAGATCTCAAGCCACCCCACCAAGCCTCGTTCCTCCTTCAAGAGGCTGTGATTTTGACTGAGAAGCCTTCCCCTACTGCTTTCGAGTCATGTTTGAGAGTGTCAAGTGAAGTTTCACCCCTTTGAGAGTGTGTGGGTTCAAGTGTGCCCTCCCTGGTCTTTTGAGACTCAAGGCAACAAGTGCAGCCTCGAGGGTTTAGTTTCTGTTTCTTCTGCAGTTGAGAAGGACATGTTTGAGCTCAGTGTAAGGTCTGTGCTTGGTACTTAGCTGCAGCCAGGTGCCAGATACTTTGAGGTTGAGTCATATTGCCTACAGGTGTGGAAATCCCTGTGAGGTGCTCAGGCTCACCCTCAGGCTCATTTGGACTTCTGGGCCCTCACTCATGACCCAGGAGGAGTAGCTACTCAGTTACTATCTCCCCCTTCAAGCTCCAAGTCAGCCCCACCCCTTGCCTGCTCTCAATTTGATCCTGAGACTACCCTGGAGCACCCTTTGAGTTTGAGAGCCCCTGCATCCCCCTCAAGGGCAACCCAGTCACCTTCGAGCACCTCCCAAGCCCTTGATAGGAAGTGTCATAGCTTTGAACCAGGCCCTAGTCAAATTCTGAGGCTTGTCATAGCCTCTCAAAGGCTTGTTTCCCCCTCTCGAGCCCCTCCTGCCCCTTCGAGCCCCTCCTGCCCCTTCGAGCCCAGTCCTGCCCCTGAGTCAAATCCCAAGGCTCATTGGAGCCTCTCAAAGGCCTGTCCAGGCTCAAGGCCAGTCTCACCTTCAAAGCTACTCCCTCAAACCCCCTCATTTCCCCTCAATGCCATTCTGGCACCCTCTCCTGTGGGTGTTGGTACCCTTTCTTACTGGTATTTTGTTTATTTTATGGTCTCTTTCATCTTTGAGTTTGCATTTTTTGAGTTTTGACTTAGAGTTCTTGTTTCAAGGAGGATAGCCCTCATCTTCCTATACATTACAGCTCAGTATGTGATGACTGGGGACAGTCATTCTTTAAAGCCACCCTTGGATGTAGGGAGGGAAGTCTCCCTACTAGGTATTTTCTTTTATTTCACTGTTTTTACTTATAGATCTGTTCTGTACTTATTTCCTTATCTTTTTTTACTTAGTGTTTGGACACATTGTTGGCTTATGTAAGCCAACACCTACTTACAGTACACTGTACATACTTAAAAAAAAATAACAGCCACATCACTAGAGATGAGAAGCCAGAAATAAAGACACAGAGCCTTGGGAGAATATTTCTCCAAAATCAGACACTTGTTAGATGAATCTCAGCACTCTTTTGGACTTTTTTGGGCACATTTTCAGTCTTTTCACCACACTCTTTGACCATTCCCAAGCAACTCTAGCCTCCTGGGTTGAACTAGGACCCATCTTCCAACAGGAGAGCACTAGCTGTCTCTTCCAACTGTCCTTTCTCATCAATCCTTACACCAGAATATTTATGGTACACAGGAAGTGACTATAGGTACAGAAAACTTTTAGAAGGAGCAATGAATGGAAAAAAATGACACCTGTCAAATGTACAGTAAGTACAACCCTGCATGTGCAAGTAGGTAAGGACCATGTAGATGAATCATAGAAGGACAAGAAGGGAAACTGTAGCAGTACCAAAATTGACAAACTGGAATAAATGAAAAATGGAAAAACCTCTCTTGTGTATGCCACTTGGGACCTCAGAGGGGGAGCAGACCATGGAGGAAGCAGTGGCTGTGGCTGTGCAGTGGCTACAGTGGTGGTGACATGACAGGTGATGGGTGCTCAGAACCTGTATGGAGTGGAGCATGGTGCATTGTGATTGGCCAAACTGGACCAAGGCCCAGACCCTTAGCTCAAGTCTGTATGATTGGCTTCAGAATTTCAGGGAGGAGATGGTGAGGTGATCAGGGAGTCAGTGTGATGTGGAGCAGGTGATGAAATTCCTGTATGGGATTCTTTGAACATGAGGATGGGCAGGAAGGCATGAGGCAAGACCCAAGAAACCCCAAGCTTGAGCAGGAATGGCTGTGAGTAGAGACATAGTGTGCAGAATGATACCTGTATGCTCAGAGAATTCCTCTTCTCTACATCACTTACTCCCTATCTATCCTGGCAGTCCTGACCTCACACTGCTTGCTTGGCATCATTTGCCAACACCATTGCTACCTCCAAAAGACCTCCTATGAGTCTCTCCTTGGATTGGCCTAGTTCCTGTACAATATGCCTCCAGGACCTGCCCTATTGGCTGAGGAGGCCTTGGAGTAGGTTTACTCCTATGTGCCTTGCTAGGCACCTTGTCAGCCATGAAGAATGGGTGAGACCTTGGTGTGATTGGTTGTTGAGTCTTGATTGGTAGATGACTGCTGAGTACTCTGCTTCATATTCTGCTGTTGTTCCCTTTGTTCCCATGTTACTCACTGTCATCTTCCCTTTCCTTTATCCTTCATACTTTGGGTAGAACTTTGGCTATGCCCAGTTCTAGAGGGGGAGGATGTAAGGGCTGAAGTGAGTGGCTGAGGTGGGCTATGGCTGTGGTTGTGGTGCTTACATAAGGGATATATTCTTCACAACTGATTGTCACTATGACTGCATACCACTGCTATAGAACAGGGTCTGATGCACTTGTGATAGCACAAAGCATCTCCCTGGGGCTGGGCCCAGGTAAAAAACCCCAGAAACCTTGCACTGTGTATGCAAGGCACTGGCCTCTCGAAGGCCTGTGCAGGCTCAAAGGAGTGATTTAGCAACATTCACAACTCAGATTATATCTTTGAGGGCACTTTGAAGGTCTTTGAAGGGGTACTGAGGGAAGTTCAAAGCTTTGGAGGGTCCACAACTTGGGGAACATGGGCTGCACATGTTGTCATGAGGGAACTTGAGTGAAGGAAAATGATATATAACTGAGAATACTGGGGCAGAATGTGACTTGAGGCTGCAAAAATTCAAAAGGGGGAGTGCAGTAGTGAGACTGGGGTGGGAAATTGCAGGAACACAACTGAGGCTGAGGACATGAGACCTAAAACTCCAAGAATGAGACTGAAAGCAATGAGAAAAAGGTCACCAGGCTAAGACAGAAGCCCTTCATGGTGGGCTCCAGTTGTAGGAAATGCTAAAAGAAGAGCTGGGGATGGGTAGAGATGACCTGAAGGGGAGAACTTCCAGAGGGGCTTCTATAGCCTGGAGAAGGATACTGTCTGGGAAATGTCTGAGGCTGTCTGGGACTGTCTGAACACAGAGAAAGACCCCTCTTGACCTTCTCAACTCAAACTCAAAACTCATAACTTGATTGTTAGAGGGGTAAGTACATGCCCAGTAAGTAAAAAAAAATGCTGACTAAGCAATAAAACCTCGCACTAAGGTAATAAACCTATAATAACTGGAAAATCAAGTTAAAATATGAGAAACACAGAATAAAAATAAAATCTCCTGGTAGGGAAAACCTATTCCCTACACCATGCCCACCAGGCCATTTGATGGTCCAATCACACAGTAGCACTGAGAAGAACTTTACTGTCTCATTTTTTGCATTGCATCCTGTGGATATGTTTACATTGGGTAATGCTGTATAGGGCTTACATGTAGAGTAGATGTCGAAGTCAGGCCTTCTCTGAGGCTGAAAGGAGTACCTGAGGGTCAGGACTACCTAATTAGGTAAGTCTGATGATGGGCTGATGAAATAGGGGCTAGGCTGATGCAATAATCTGCAGGCTGATGAATCTCTGTCTTGCAGAGCAGAACAGGGCAGGGCCAAAAGGGGCTGACAGATCTCCAACTAGCAGAGCAGAGGGACAGAGGAGGGCATTGGGTTCAGCTCATGTGCTGCCCCCTTGTACAAGCTCAGCCCTCATATTTCAGAGGCAAGTGAGGTGTCAGGCTTAGAGGGAACTTGGAGGAGGTACCTTAGTCAATATTCATACTGAAGAATACAAGACTTGTACTGTACAGTATTGGGAAGTTGGAATTAACATATGGAGTTATTGAATTTTTCCAGGAGAGCAGATGTCAGAAAACCTCAGCACAAGGAGTCATGCTGATAGTGGGGAACAGAAGGAAACAAAGATACTATCTATAAACAGAAAGTCAATCATGTACTCAGAGTGGAGCACCCATCAACAGCCAATCAGCAGCAAGGCCAAAACCTAAAAATAATGCATGACCCTTCAGGACAACCTACTGTGCAGGCACCTGGGCCCTGGGGTCATATGACCCAGATGGTATTGGCCCAACAAGAGCCAAGGGAGGTCACGTGACAAGTCTGACAGTGGCTGACAGTGCAGAACATGCATGCTGGTTGGCTGAGTGACCTACAGGCTTACTAAGCATCAGACTTCATCAGGGATGTGTCAGAAGGTGTCAGAGGTTGTGTGGGAGCATGGGAATCATAAAGCCAAGGCACAGCCATAACAGTAGATATAAGTCATGTGAATCCTGTCCACAGCTATTGTTTTATCACAGTACCAGGGGGTGCTGTATAGCATTTCCCCCCCAGCCAGTCTGTAGTACTGGAGCTTGAGTTGCCCCCAGCATGCCAAGGCTTTGTATCACACTGTACCTTATTGTCCTGGGTCTTCTTGTATACACACACTGCAGTATGTTGTACCCTTTCTACTTCCTCTATTATTATTGCTTCTGCAGGAAATACACAGCCCATCTGTCATATACAGTGATACCTACCCAAGCTATGGCCCACCCATGTGAGACAAGCCACCAGGCTGTCTCTCCACTGGCCCATCAGAGACAGGCAAATGTCACCTTCTGCTGACTGTCAGACATGGCTTACATAGGTACATGGGGTCTTCCATGCACATGGATTACCTAGGGGATATACCTTGGAGTGTTTTGGTATGATAGCCCACTTCCAAGCTTCATTGTATAAAATTATTATAAATTGTTCTATATGTATACATGGGTTCTAGCTCAAGTTTATGGCATTGTATCCTGGGAACCATTTTTGGCATTTGTCCACAGTATTTTTCACATTGTAGATTATTTATTGTCCTTATCAACTTAATATATTTGTTGTCATTTGTTGCTGTTATCACCCAAACAAGTCAGAAGTTTTGCAAGTTGACTGATGAGTGGTGAAGCCACAGGTATTTGCTAGTATATGAATTATATGAACTATTGTTGTCAAGTTAGTGGATTTTGAACTTAGGTTAAAATTGATCATGCATGACCACTCTTCCCCCCCCATTGGGGGGGCCCCTTCAGTGATCATGCATGATCAATTTTAACCTAAGTTCAAAATCCACTAACTCCAACAGTATGAAATAGATATATGAGTCTAACCCTAAACCTACATGTCAAACCCTAACCCTAATGTTGTGTATTCACCAGACAGAGAAAAATGGCAGATATATGATGGATATGGCCCACTAGATGTAGGGGAAACAATACAGTTGGTATACACATGCATCTCTGGTGCACATGCATGGTATTCCACAGGTGACACTTAAATACTCATTAAGTATTCATTGGATGCACATGTGCTGAAGGTGCATGTGCATTAGTTTGACACACATGTCATGTCAATCATCACCACTACAATATACTCGCCAATGTGTTGTGGGTGCATATGCACCTGTGGTGCTTGTGTGTGAGTTTTCCACACATGCCAACACACTAAACATGTGAATAAATAATACAATAAACAATAGATACACTGGAGGCATTATCCAATATTTGAGCCACAAACAGTAAAAGAACATGAAAGAAAGAGATACTATGTCTAGGAGGATTAAATATTTTTACCATGTTCTCTTTGTGTTTTGAAACATAGTATCTGCTTTTTCAATGTTTTATTTACCAAACATTGGTTTTTGCCCCCAGTGGATAGCTAATAGATAGATAACATGCACATGCACCTATAGTGCATTTGTGTATAATTTATTGGTCATGGTGTGAATAGGTATCCAATTCCCAAAATATTGTATTTTGTTAAATAGATGATTAAAAGCCCACACATGCACCCATGGTGCATTTGTGTGTTTGTTGGTCATCATACATGAATAGGTAATCCATACCCATCCATACCCATGGATAATATGAAGTTATCTAGTTTATGTCCCTTGAAATCAATCATTTCCATATATGCACACATACCACATGTGCATGTTTCCATCCATATTTGTCTACCATTACCTACCACTACCCATACCTAATTAGATTATCCCCCTTTAAATCAAGACTTCCAGATGCAGAATTTGCTCATACCAGCAAAGTGCACAGTGTGCATAAGCAGACACCCTTCTCCCTTCTTTATGGCTGTGAGCCATCACCATACCTCACCACTGAAGTCACTATGGCTCCCAGCATAGATGAACAGCTTGAATGGTTGGCAGCCAATCACAACATGGCAATATTAGCTCACAAGAGAGCCCAAGAAGTGATGTGAAACCACAGTAAGGGAGGCTATATGCCACCAAAGATCAGAGACAAGGTGTGGCTGGATGCAGGGAACCTATGATCTCAAGGGCAATCTCTGAAAACGACACATAGAAGGTTTGGCCCTTTTGAGATTACCAAAATAGTCTTGCCTGTTGTGGTGCATCTCAGGCTGCCTGAAACATGGCAAGTACATCTGGTGTTCCACACATCTTGGGTCTTCCTGTTTACCAAAAATAAAACTTACAGAGAAGCACTGCCACCCCCTGTCCCAGATGTAGTTGATGACAAGGTAGAGTGGGAGGTCAAAGCAATACTAAATCACTGCAGCAAGGGTTGACAAAAAGGGAAAGAGTATCTTGTCAAGTGGAAAGGATTCCCCCATTCCAGTGCAATGTGGGAGCCAGAGGAGAGTATAAAGGACCATGCCTCTCAGGCCCTTGAACAGTACCAACCTGCCCATCAAATCCCCATCCCATAGATGCCCTCCCCTTATAACACCAAAAATGACTACTCCAATCCAGCATGGGCATATGGTGGACAGGGGAAGCAGTTCTCCAACTCTGACAATGCTTTCTTTGATGTCCCAGAATCTGCCCCTGTCAACCCATTTGATGAACCCTCAGTTACCTATGGTGGCACATACCTCTGACCACCACATGACAATGAACAACCCATTCAAGGATGAGTGCCAGTTGGTTCTCTTTCGATCCAAGTCCTCTTGGGCCCTGAGTCTTTGCAGCAAGGACTCAACAAGTCAAAGAAGGAAAAAGGAAAGAGAAAAGCTGTTGAAAAGTCTACAGATGATGAGTCGCTGCAAAGAGTCATTGCCCCTGGTGTTAACCAGCCAACCCAGCCCTATGCCTCCTCTCCATCTCCCCCTGTGGAGTGCCCCAAAACCATACTGCATGGCAACCTATCAGGAGCCTGCTACACAGGGGTCCCCACCTCCACCAGGCTTGATAAGCCAGCCTGCCCCATCTGTCTCACCCTCAATGTCAAAGGTTGTGGCCATGTGGAACCCATGCCAACAGACTACATCAACACTTGTTGGGTTCTTACAAAGTATGAATGAGGGGACTCACTTGGTGGGCAGTCACAAGAACAGAACAAGCATGTATGGCTGCTGTGTAAGATCTTCTGAAGCTCAGACCTAGTTGCCTCACATGTCCCACAGCTCCTTCAACAAACCATCCATATGACACCATCCAACAATGTAACCAAGGCAGAGAAGGAGGTGGGTGAGATTCTAACTCACCTAGGGGACATGCAGTGGGAAATAGTACATCAGCTTTGGGATCTAGTCCCTCATGATGCCATTGATTCCTTTCATGGAATTGCTCAAACCTGTGAGCTCACTCAGTTTGCTCTCTTGGAGCAGATCTTTCTGGGTCACAGACTGGTTGTGGGAATGGAGTGTAATAAGTACAATGCAGTATCAACTGCCACCCTCCTGGGTGGATGCCAAAATTGTGCAAAAAAGGTCAAGGAAGAGGTTCCAGGAACCAAACTCAATGAATGAGAAGCAACAGCTTACTGATGAGGAGTACAGGATGCTGACAGAGTTAGCAATGTGTGGATATCTGACCCTGAGAAGACATTTGGGGATGCAGAAAAGGCTTGCAAGCAAAGGGAATACCTCTTCTTGAAAACAGCTGAGATCTTAGCCAATGCCTTGGCAGGTACCACTACTCAGTTCCAGTGGGTACATCTATTTGAGGAAGTGATCTGGAGCAAAGCAGACACAAACATCCCAAATGCTATAAACATAAATTGAGCCATCCCTGCAGAAAAGTTCATTGCCTCCCTGAAAACAATCAAACACACCTTATCCTCAGTGGTCACATCCCTTGTCCTGTAAACCATGTCCTCTTCCCCTACATGTGCTACCAGTGTTCATACTCTGGTCACTGGTCCTGTGGAAATGGACAGGGCTCTCATTGGACTGCTCCCACTCTGGCAGAGTGTCTCACTTCAATGCCACCATGCTCTCCCTCTGCCCCTGCAACCACCAGTCCCTCTGCAACCATTGCCTCCTCTTCTCACACTCCTGTCCCATGATCTGGTTATCAACATCATCCCCAGAATGCTGTCACCCTGCAACCCCACTGTCAGTGTGATGGTACCTGTCAAGCATGAGAGGGGGGTGATGTTACCACCTGTTTGAAACCTGAGGCCTCCAAGGCCTCATTCACCACAGTATGAGGTCAGCTTTTGGTTGGTGATAGGTTACCCCCATGATTGTGGCTGGGTGTGATTCCTTTTTCTCATGTTTCTTATGTTACTTGCTTTAGTTTTGGTGATATGGGACATCATTGATGCTGTTCAAGGCCATGTCTCATGGCTGTATTAGCAGCACTGCTACCTCATAGTAACCACACAGACCATGTACACAATGTGTTACTTCTTTTATCTTTGTTTGTATTTTTAGTCATCCACAGCTAGATGAGTGGCTGTTGTGGGCCACTGCCTTTTGCCTTGGTACTTAGAATCTCATTACAGATCTCTAAGATACTTCCATCATAGATCCACTCCTGTAGTATATAGTTTGTGTGACTGAGGGGTTTGTCCCTCAGTTCAAATCTACTCATTGACTTGTCTCTATCTTGGATTGGCTGTCTTAACCTATCACCCTGTTGATAAAAGTGTCAGAGATATTACCAAATAAGGAAATATTTTCCCACAACTCACCTTGACCCCAGGTCCATCCCATCTAGACCCAGCCTTGAGGATGTGAGTTCTAAGGTTCTTGGAAAATTTGAATGGCCTGGGACAATCCTTGTGAGTGCAATGACAGATGAAATTACCCTCCTCATTCCTCTCCAAGACTACCACTTGATTGGTATGAGGCAGCTGCATGGTGGTCTGGAGAGAACACTTCTTGGAGTGGGAAATATAAGCAATCTTGTTGGAGAAGCTTTCAGTACAGGAGGAACAGACATAGGTGGGCATGGCTGAGATGATGGTGGTAAGAGAGAGAGAAGCAGAAAGGAAAAGTTCCCACAGTAAGAACTATATATATAAATACTGGTAAACAGTCCACATTGGGTACCATCCCCATATGGATATGCCCCATTAGGAATTTTTTGTCAACAGACATGTGTTGATGTCCATCATGGGTCAGATAAGTGACTGGTCACCTATTTTTTAAGTGGTTGCAGCCATATGGCTATAAGTACATGCAACATTGGCAGGTGGTAGTCTGCAGACTACTTCCTTGCCTGCCTGGTAGAATGCAACCTCCAAGTGCATGGCTCAGACAAGTGGCTGGTCACCTATTTCCTGTCCAGCCATTTGCATGTCAGTGTCACTTGCAAGTTGACAATTTTCAGTTGGCAGTTACCATTTGGCTAGTCCCCCTGCCCCCATTTGTGACTTGCTGATCATTCTGCTGTGTCCTGAAATAAGCAACCAGTCACTTATTTTTGAGGGCAGTGTCACAGTGCAGGGTTGTACATGTGATTTATGTAGGTTTAGCAACTAGTCACCTCCTCTTTCCCTAGCCCACTTTTGCTAGCATCTACAAATAAGTGACCAGTTGCCTATTTCATTTCAACTGCTAGTCAGCAGGCTGTAGGTAAATAGTGTTCAGCTGTCACTACTCACCTGCTCAATGGCTCAGAATAAGTGACTGGTTGCCTATTTT
Organism: Pisolithus marmoratus; assembly: GCA_024613145.1. NCBI lineage: Eukaryota > Fungi > Basidiomycota > Agaricomycetes > Boletales > Pisolithaceae > Pisolithus > Pisolithus marmoratus. Next base: position 17,889 of record JANFAE010000513.1, on the reverse strand, counting down.
TTTGCCACTCACCTCTGGCCTGTAGTTCACTATTCACTCCAATTTTCCTACTTGGTACTTGGTAAATCATTCTGCTGTGCCCTGAGTAAGTGACTGGTTGTCTATTTTCTGCCACTTGTCAGTTCTTTGCTCATGCCTCACAAAATAGGCAACCAGTCACTTATTTTTCACAGTGGGGTGGGTCATATGTGGGAAAATTCTGGTAGTCTGTGGTCCTGCTAGTCCCAGTCTCACTTGTGTCTCACTTTTTTTCACCAAGGGGTCACTATTTGTCTGTGTTTGTTGTGGCAGCAGTGTTTTACTTGGTCCTTCTTGTCTGTTCCTTCACTCAGCTGCCCTCTCAGAATAAGTGACCAGTTGCTTATTTTTATGCTCTAGTTCCAACTAGTTACTTCTGTCCCCAGTCCACTTTTGCTAGTTGCTACTTGGTAGTCTGTGCTGTCACTTGCTCACCTATTTTATTTCAACTGCTAGTCTGCATACCCTAGTCCAGTACCATTCACTACTAACCTTGTTGACACCTCAGAATAAGTGACCAGTCACTTATTTTTGCCTGTGGGTGATTGCCTGTAGGAAAAGTAGGTGGTCTATGGCAAAGTCTGTGGGAACAAGGGGTGGTCTGTGCAAAAATCTGATGGACTGTGGGAATGTCTGCAGACTACCTTGCACCACTCACCTACTTGATGCCTGAGAATAAGCGACCAGTCACTTATTTTTGAGGGTGGTGTCTTGCATGAGGTAGTCTGTGGGAAAATCTGGTGGTCTGTGGGAAAGTCTGTGGGAAACTTCCATATTTGGAAGTAGTCTGTGGGAAAATGTGTTGGTCTGTGGGAAAGTCTGCAGACTACCTGCCATATAGGGAAGTAGTCTGTGGGAAAGACTGTGGGAAACTTGCCATATATGGAGGTAGCCTGTGGGAAAATAGTGGTAGTCTGTGGGAAAGTCTGTGGGAAAATAGTGGTAGTCTGGGAATAAAGTAGTAGTCTGTGGGAAAAAATGGTAGTCTGTGGGAAAGACTGTGGGAAACTTGCCATATATGGACGTAGTCTGTGGGAAAATAGTGGTAGTCTGTGGGAAAAAATGGTAGTCTGTGGAAAAAATTGGTAGTCTGTGGGAATAAAGTGGTAGTCTGTGGAAAAAATTGGTAGTCTGTGGGAAAAAAATGGTAATCTGTGGGAAAATAGTGGTAGTCTGTGGGAAATTTGCCATATATAGGTGGTAGTCTGCAGACTACTTCCATATATGGGAGGTAGTCTGCGAAGTCAAGCTTGACTTTGGAAAGGAGATTATTATAATACAAGAGGAGAGGTCTCAAGGTGGCCTCATGTAGGTAGAGAGGAAAAGGCCATTGGCCAAAGTCCTACATGTGTTGAACATGAGTCAGGAGGGGATACTGCTATTGGCTGAGCCAAAGCATGAGTCAAAGGAACAAAAGAGAAAGGCATAGAACAAGACAAACAATGCAACATGGTCAAGAAAAGAAAGAAAGTCCCATGGTCAGGTGCAAATCATAACACTACACTGTAGGGCAAGTCAGATAAAAATATAACAGTATGTACTCAGTCACATACAATGTCAAGCTTCAAAAACTCATCCATTTTTGTCTGACCCACATTTTTCATCAGAAAGCAAGCCAGCTCCCATTCACTTTCATTTCAGAAAGGTGCCCACTTGCTCTGTTCATTAGCCATTTCTGCAGCTTCCATTGACTTGAAAATTGTTCTCCCTGACCCCAGAATTCTAGCCATCATTCTGGTGTATTGTTCTGTAAAGTGCCTCTCACTTGGCTGACAAGGTATGTCATCCATGCTTTCTTTGACATGTGCATGTTTTGACTGAGGTTCACTGAGACAGCACAGTTCAGTTTCATCATGGGCTCCATGGTAATGCACAAAGTGACCCTCTTGAAGATTGGGTGTACCATCATGGTCTGATTCATACTGCCAGTCATCTGGGTCATAAGTGCCATCTATGTCAGTGCCCAGACTCTCATTGCCCACAGCTATTGCATTTATTGGCTCTTCAAGTACCTTCCTCCACTGATGCTGGCAAGCAGGTGTCTGGGCCACATGCCACATGACACCTGAGGCTGTAGGAATCAGCTTCAAGCAGTAACTGCAACAGTGAGTAGGCATTGTGTATGGTTATCTGAGAGCATTTTTCATCTCTGTGCCTCTTGCTAATGTTGCTGACAGGTCTCAATATTCATGCCTATCAAATCATGTATCCACCTGAAGTCCATCCTTGACATATGATATTTGGGACTGTTTTTTCCTGGTTGGCTGGCTCTTCAGACTCATGACTGTGTTGCAGTTTGTGTTTGACACCCAGGTTCATGTTCATTGATTCTACCAAACAGCACCACAGTTACTTGTGGTTATAAGTGTGAGTCTATGATATTTGAGCCTCCAATGTTTGGCACTGGCTGCTCCTCTTTTCTCTAGATCAAATTGAATGCCAAGTTACACTAAAGCCTGTTCCTACTCAGACAAAGAAAATTTTTGTGCTAAGTCAGCCTGCACCATGAGTATCCAAACTGACATAGAATTGAGCTGACCATGGATTGGAGGAGTCAGGTGGTCAGAACCACTGACCATCAGAGAAACTACACCAGTTGGCATCAGAGCAACAAGTGCAGGTTCAATGTCATGAGATCAAAGCCCAAAGGGAATGCAAATGCCTCCAACTGCATCAGCTGGTGGAAGTGGGAAGTGAGAATGAGGAGCCTGAAGGTATTGCTGATGATGACCAGTCTGGGCTTGAAGACAATGATGATGATGGGGATAATGGAACACAGGTTGGTGGTTTTATGCCTTTTGATAACCCAGTTATGCTGACCAACTCTATGTCAGTTACCAGCCATGTTGTTGCCACCAAGCTTAGTGGAGTAACTAAAGAGTGTCTCTTGTATAGCAAAAACAAGGTACAGAGGGCCCCACCTGTGACCATAGATATCACTGTAGGTTACCATTCCTAACATGATGGGAATGTAAACTGATAATATAGAGGGAGACCACATCATCTGACAATGAAGACATTGATAACCCATTTGTAAGCCCATGCCCATCAAGTGATTGCAAGTCAAGCCAACACAAGAAAACCAAGGAAAGGTGCACAGGACATACCACACTGGAGGTGGAGGACACAACACCAGTCAGGGATAAGAGGGAAGTTCCTTATGTTGAAGTGAACTATGATACTAATACATGATCACAGCAGTGATGGTGTGGTCTGTCCTACAAAGTGGTGCCAAGAGTCTTCCAAAGGAGATGTGCTCAAACCCATTGTGGTGAAAGCACAGAAACTCATTGAACATGAAGGTCATCCCCATACCAGAGGCTATGATGATGTGACTCAAGAATTTGTGATGACTGTGATTGGTGGTCATTGCATGCATTTATGTGCTGAAGGTCCTATGCCTGATCATGCCATGGAGACCTCACTCTTGGATGTGTCTTGGGCTTGGGCATGTAAAGTCACTGGAGTCAACCTGGCATGAACACCTCAGTTGGCTAAACTTGTAAGTGATTGTGACTTTTTTATATGTTGATATACTTTACATGATCATAGGTCACCAGTTGCAGATCACAAGTCTGCAGTCAGCTCAAGAAAAAACTCTGTCCTCTGGTCAAGGCAATGTTTGGTTTCCACAGTAGCCAAAGCAAGAACATGATCAAGAAGAATTGGGCTCTAGTGGAAGGCCTTAAAGAGGGCATGAATTTCGCCTTCAAGGTTTGAATTTTGCCATTTACTTATCATGGTGAATACCAACACATGGTACATAGCATATGTCAGCTGATGAAGATGGGTGATGGGGTTTTCTGAAGGAGCTGCTCATACAGAAGATTGTCAACACCATGTGGTTTGCAAACAAACATGATGACAGAGTTGTGTTCCATGACTACTTCAAGCCATTCCCATTGCTGGCTCTGGCATTAGTCCTAGCAGCAGTGCATTTTTCCCAAGCAGGCATGATCAACAAATATTGTCAACAGGTCTATTAGATTGAATGTTGTATAGATGAGTGGCATCAGGGAAATTTTCATGATTTGATATAGCCATATAATACTCTATCAAATTCACCAACCCTTATCATTGATATCATTATGGTTGTTCAATAGATCAATCTATGTATCTATTGTCTGGGAGTGTTGGAACTGAATGCAATTTAGCAGCTTTCTTCCTGCAATTGATAAACCATATCATTTTGATCCTAATGGTGTTTCACCCCAGGAGAGATAGTCTCTGGTAATACTAATCACTGTTCTACATCATGATAACTCTTTTCACCCTGGTCCCACTGACAACTAGCACCAATGTTGTATGAAGCTGCAATTTTAATTCACCCTGGTCACACTGACAACTACCACTAACATTGTAGTACTTGCAACTTTCATTCATCCTGGTCCCACTGACAACTAGCACCAATGTTGTATGAAGTTGCAATTTTCATTCACCCAGGTCCCACTGACAACTAGCACCAATGGCCCATATGTATTTGCAATTTTGCTCCCACCATATCCTGCAACTTTCATTCATCCTGATCCCACTGACAACTAACACCAATGTTGTATGAAGCTGTAATTTTAATTCACCCTGGGTCCCACTGACAGCTAGCACCAATGTTGTAGTAGTTGCAATTTTCATTCACCCTGGTTCCACTGACAACTAACACCAATGCTGTATGAAGCTGCAATTTTAATTCACCCTGGTCACACTGACAACTAGCACCAACATTGTAGTACTTGCACCTTTCATTCATCCTGGTCCCACTGACAACTAGCACCAATGTTGTAGTACTTGCAACTTTCATTCATCCTGGTCCCACTGACAACTAGCATGAATGTTGTAGTAGTTGCAATTTTCATTCACCCTGATCCCACTGACAACTAACACCAATGTTGTATGAAGCTGTAATTTTAATTCACCCTGGTCCCACTGACAGCTAGCACCAATGTTGTAGTAGTTGCAATTTTCATTCACCCTGATCCCACTGACAACTAGCACCAATGGCCCATATGTATTTGCAATTTTGCTCACACCATATCCATGGTTGAATTATTATGCTAATAGGCAATTTCATTGGCATTATTTATCAAGAATGGAGACAATGTGAGCACCATGCCAACAGAGCAAAAGGTAGCATTGCAGGCTTTTTATAGTATAGGCAAGTTGAAAAGGTGAAACATGGCAATTGTAAGGTTCCTTGGAGTTGATAGAATGGTGTTAGTGGTAATTATGATGACAAGTATGGTGAATATTCCTAATCAGTCATTTTCAATGGCTGCCACACTAGCCTTGAGCTCAGCTCATCTCTGGTGGATTCATGCCAATGCACTGTTCTTCAAAGGTAGTCATTCAACTTCTGTATACAAGGGAAAGATCTGTCTGTCAACTCTTTAATGTCATACCAAAAGAATTCACAACCACATACTGGTTCCACCATCCTATAAGTTGGCCTACCTCATCTATTTCATCAGGGTCCTCGAGAAGTTCAAGGATGCTGGTATAAAACCTCTCTGAGTCAGTGACAAGGTCATCTGAGAGAACACTTGGGTACATAGATGTCAGTGCAAAGCGAGCCTGCATAAAAAATCAACTCTTCATTTGTATACCCCAAACACATGATTACTTACCTGTGTGGCAACATACAGTTGAACCCCTCTTAACCCATCACCCTTATACCCCATAACCCCCCAAACCCCATACACTTTTGTGTCTCCCAACTTCATTCACAGGGATTTGATACTCATAACCCATAAACCCCTGATACCCATTAACCCATACCCTTTTGGAGGACCATAACCCATACATAGGGGCTAGTGAACTTGAATATAACCTAAATGAGAACTTATTTATTATGTAATTTGTCATGTTATCCAACCTCAAGTGTCTGATCCTAGCATCAACACATGCTAAGCACTGGAATGGGCCAGCACAAACTGTAGGAACATGCTGTAATTTGGCTGCCATCTCTCAGGTAACCTGCTGACTAATGATGATGAAGATGGCCCATTCCCATTTGATCCTCCTCCAACATGTCCTGAGCCTCAGAGCCACTGTGGTTATTGAAAAGTATGTCAAGACTATGGTGGAGGCTAGGAGCCATTGGTATGAACATTGGAAAAGGATTTGAGTTCATTATGGTGCCTTTTGCATACAGCAGAATTCAAGTTTATGGTTTCATCATTTGACTTGACTACTTTACTTCAGAATCAAACCAAACCTCTTCATAGACATTAAGTTTGCTACAGTACAATACATATTTTACAATAGGAACTCATCAGAACTTCAGAACATCCAAGATGAAGTTGAAACCCTCCAACTATTATGTAATATGGGTACCTTCCTAAGCCCATAACCCCTCATAACCCATGTCTCAGCATGTCTCCCAATAGGCATGGGTTATGAGGGGTTTGACTGTATGTGATTGATGCTTTGGTGACAGTTTGCATACCATGAATGTGAGCATTTCCAGATTGTGTTGCTTTTGGCACTTGATCAACAGAGCTTGGAGAGGTGAAAATATGCCTGTAAGCCTGCATACAGTTCATGTATAAGTTGCTGAACAAGTATAAAAACAAAAACACACTGAAGGAAGCCATTATGCAATAGGCCATTCCAGGGGTCTTCTGTGTCATAAGAATAGTCCACATACAAATAGAGGGGCCATTGGTCACCAGCAACCTGCAGTTGACCACTATGTAGCTTTGCCTTGGTCCTGAGATGTGTTACCCCTTTCATGCATATAGCATAGACCAAAGAAATGTACTTAGAATTTGCCCATTCATACCCTGCAGGGCAAAGCAATGTGCCAGTGTGCTCATGATGGAATCCTCACCTGGTCTTAACATTCCTTGGAATATGAGGAATGAGTGCTTGACCTTTGGGAGTAATCCAGTCTATTATAGCAGCCTTTATACTCTTTGTGTCATCGCCCCTAGCACCACTGGCACCTTTTTGAATCTTTTGAAATGGTCAAACAACCAGAAAGTGTGCAAGTACATGTACTTAACAACTCCACCATGGCTATCACCTCTTCCTCAGAAGAGGACATAAGGCAGTCTTCAAGATTTGGTACAATCTTCAGCAGTTCCTGAAATGTGGAATACTCCTTCCTGTCCCTTGTGCACATGTCATTAAAGTGCAGCATCTGAGAGAACTGTTAAGTGCTTACTCTTGGGTCAGAGTCTCCAGACCTCTCTCCTCTACTTCACCCATAAGAGTTATGCCATTGGTTAGCAATGTTTGGACATTGCAAAAAGCATGTACAACATGGCCAAAGTGACAGCCATGGTGCACCAATGGGTCTTGCATGCTTCTATATGGCAATCAATACAGTAAGGTAACCTGAAGCCATTGACAATGCATGGGCATTTCCTAGGTCCCATTTGCAGCACATTCAATTGTGAATGTTTTGTTCCACTTGACACAGGACTTTCATCAGCATTGGAATGTCCGCTGTGATGAGGCATGAGGAGTTGCAAGAGGTGCAAAAGGAGAGGTGAGTATCAGAGAGAGCACAAGGAGGGTGAAGTGACAAAGAGCTTGGACTGCCCTTTTATGCCCTTACCAGAATGTGACATCATAAAATCACAGATCCAAATCCTGACAATGGTCAAAGTGCATGACATGGATCAGAAACAGTGGGTCACACTATAATGACATGTGCCTGTCTTATAACAAAAGTGAGTTCACAGTTACAAGGATTGTGACTTACCTCAGATCAAAATTAGATTGCAAAAGGACCTCATGCATCTCTGCAAAGTGACCCAAAGTCTGAGTAGCAAAGGACTTGAAATGGTGTCCATGCCTTGTCACCATTAACATGGTCCCAGCACATTCTTCAAGCAAGAGCCATGGTAGAAGTTCAAGTAGATATGCCACAAAGTATGGTTCCACAGCTGCAACAGGAGCTACTGTGTACTCAGTCACATGACAAGAAAACATGAACATGTGTGTGATGGTAAGTTACATAGTGAAAAAGTCAGGAATACTTACTTGACTGGGGACACATGTATTAGTCAAGACCTCATTTACAAGGGCATAGGTGCTACCATATGCCAGAGGTTTGCTGCTCAATAGATCTGTATTAATGTGCACCAGTGCCTTGTTAGCTTGCCATAACCAAAGGGACTAATATGTATGTGTTGAATTGATGTCTATTGCAAAGAAGAGTCCAATGGTATTATTGTGCACCAAGACAACATCATTCTTGCATTATGTGGACCATGGGGGTGCAGAGTAGGGTGCAGGCTAGACAGGATATGCAGATGGGAATGGAGCACAGGCTGATCATGTTACCCATGAACTAGTAGATATCAGCACGACAGAGCATCCTTGAGAGTCTTCACCTTCCTGGCTCTTGCAACCATGTGTGATCTGGAAGGTGCCCTCTGGAACAAGTTCAGTGATGCCTGAAATATCATTGATGCTGCCAAGCTCAACTATGTGAAATAAGCAGCTATTTTTGTTTCAGTACCTGCTATTGACAAGGGGAAGAAGTGTTCATACTGAGATGTCATTTACAGTGTCCTGTCTCTGTTTCATGAGATGGTCAAAAGTTTCACTGTTGAGTCAGAAGTCAAGGGTGGCAAATGGATAGAGATTCTTGTGGTGGAGTGAGCAGGCTGTGAAGGTGTTTTTCACCCATTGCACTGGAGGATATGGGTAGTGACAGGATATGGCACCATAATCATGGAACAGGTCAGGTTTGCATGAGCTGAATGCTGCTGGTTGGGGTTCCCAGGGCTGTATGTTGGAAGGGATAGAGATCGAATGAAGAATGCACTCACCAGCAGGGGGTGTGGTATCAGAGGTGGGCAGCATAGTCATATCATTAACATCTCGCACACTAGCAGCTTGTTGCATGTGGTTATGCAATTGTAGCTGCTGTTACATATCAAGTACAATGTATGTTAAGTGAACAAAGATCAGTGATTCTTAAAGCCCCAGAGACATTGTGACCCACAGAGCACTCCAATGGTGGATGTAAAGATGTGTTTGATTCAATGGTTTGTGCTTGTCTATTACATGAAAGTAATGATGATGTGCTAGAGGACATTTCAACAGAAGTGGACATTGCAGATGTCATGCTGGTGGTGATAGTAGAAAGAGATGACAGACTAGTCATCATGGTGCTGTGCAAACATGACTGACAAGCTAGTTGCACTGAAGTGGAGTCCACATGTGAATTCTAGTCCAATACATCTTCACCACCCCAATTAGAACTGTACATCTTGCACATCACAGCTAAATCTTCATCCAGTGAGGTGTCTACTTCCAAACCACTACTCTGAGTCTCTCCATCAGTCTCCCATTCAAGTGCATCCCAGTCAGCCAGTGAGAATTCAGCATATTTGAAACCATGAGTGAGATTATTTCCTTGCAATTCATGTGACATCTAATATACTTTTTCAGCTTTGGCAATGTTACAGTGAGTATCAGCAACTCATGTGGTTTGTTTGCTAGGCAGTTAATCTGGTTAGGTTGGTGTTGCCACCCAGTGCATGAAAAGCTCAAAGTGTTACTGGGCAAAGGTGCAATATTACATGAACATGTGCCTGAAGTAAGTTTTTGTGCTTCTCTCCAATGCTGTTACTTCATGAAGTGTAGGATTAATGTCAAGCTGGGCAGCATCAATACCATTCCTGATTCACAGTTGGTCAGCATCCTGACAGACCCATGGAATATGGCAATCATGATGGGTATGATCCATGCTTCTTCACTGTCCCATGTGACTGAGGGTGGACCCTTATTTTGGCTAGGTGCCAATATCATCCACCCATCCCTCACCCCTCATTCACTGCATTGGTTGGGAATGTAGACTCGAATACCATGAAGTACATTGCTACATGTCATGTGCAGACATCCTGGAAGGAGATCATAGAAGACCTCAGAGAAATGGCTCAGGTAAACAACCTTTTTATATGTCTGGTTTCTCTTAGGATGTTCATGGCACATTCTGGATATGTACATGAAATACTGACAAAATTTTGAGGAGAAAATGAGCAACATCACCCCTACCCAATTGATCTTTTTCTGGGATTCATTGTTTGACTAGTGCTTTAGCATCTTCTAACAATGTCCTGTAGATGGTGTCTCCAAGGGACAGTTCCAATTCCAAGAAGTGTTGGATTTCAGTAGGTCAACTCTGGCACAGGGGACCTTTCAGCTGTTGACTCAGGATGCTGACTGAAGTATAAATTGCCCTGCTGGAATGGTCATCAATCAAGTGGTAGCTCACCCAGTGTAATTCAACTGGTATTTGCTTAGCCATGGCAGCCTGTTAGGGACTAGCCAACCTGTACACTACACCATGTTATATGACAACAACAACTTCCAGTAGGACCTGTGCATCATGCCTTCACTTTGTGCTGATAGTATATTTCAGAGCCGATGGCCTCCAATTGCTGGCCTTTGCTTTATGCCATGTTTATACAAGGTCAACTCACTCCATATCAATTCTGGCACCTGTTTATTGTGAGTCAATTGTCACATACTAGAGCATAAACTGACAGGTCACCAGACCCAGACATCATCTGCAGTCAGGCAAAGAACCATGATGATCCTCAGGCTGGGATCAATCTTTCTGATATGGCAACACATACAGACACTATGACATATCAGGGGAGCCTTGAAGCACAGATATAACCAGATGATGCTTGGTAAAATCCTGCATGTCTGATATGCATGACCACCACATGGCAATGAATTATCTATACCTACATACCTAATTGACAGAGAAAGATAAGAAGCTGTAATTACAGAACAAGAAAGAGATAGTTGAGAGTCATACACCCTTAAATTTGACCATGCTATCTAGTATTTGCAGCTGAACCTTGGCCAATGGCCACCCCAATGACTTTCAACCATAATGGAACCATAGTCACCCCTATAATAGGTTGCCTGGGATTGCACACCATGGTCAGATTTAAGGATATATGACTCTCAACTATCATTTACATCTCTTTCTTGTGTTGTAATTACAGCTTCCTATCTTTCTCTGTCAATTAGGCAGGTATAGTTAACTCATTGTCATATGATGGTCATGGGTGATCAAAGCATGGTCAGATATAAGGATGTATGACTCTCAATTCACATTTACATCCCTTTCTTGTGCTGTAATTACAGCTTCTTATCTTTTTCTGTCAGTTAGGTAGGTATAGATAATTCATTGCCATGTGGTGGTCATGGATGATCAATGCATATCAGATTTGCATGAGTTTACCAACATCAAATTATGCACTTGTCTGACAGATACAAGATAGAGAAGGACATATCATGGGGATATTAATTAGACAAGAATAGATAATGGCTGCCTGGGATTGTATAGCATGGTCAGATTTAAGGATGTATGACTCTCAACTGTCATTTACATTTCTTTCTTGTGCTGTAATTACAGTATCTTATCTTTCTCTGTCAATGAGATAGGTATAGATAATTCATTGCCATGTGGTGGTCATGGATGATCAATACATATCAGATATGCATGACTTTATCAACATCATCTGGTTATATCTGTGCTTCAAAGCTCCCCTGATGCCATGTAAAATTACTGATGCAGGTGAGTTTACTTGCATACACATGTAAATATGAATCAAACTGATTTTCCATAGAGGAATACACTGCCATGGTCAAAGCATCTCAGTTACTTGAGACTCCCCAGTTGCCTCAATGACAAACCCTTTCATGCTTGGCCTTCTGCATGTTCTAGTCCCTATCGCTGAGTGGATATGTGACCAAGTAACATCCTCTTTCAGGGAAATAAGTGCTGCTGACATCAAGCCAGACATGGTCATTGCTACCATACTCGTTGCAAGTCAACGAAGAATGAAGATATTGTGAGTATTATTCCGGTGTGCATCCATTCCAGTGCAGACTCGCTAAGCTAATTCCAAAGGATTCAGGAACGACACTGTCAGCTTACAGCGACAAACACGATATCGTGACCCAATGAGGCCATGATACACGTTAGTAGTGCGGATTTCATGGGTTGTGGTCCTGAACGTCGGGGGAATTGCGGATGCGAATCCATCAAGGAAAGCTTTGCCGCTGCAGATAACCGTTACATGGTTGTACTCGATTGTCGATTATCGATAGGCGCTTTCATAGAGGCACCAACGGTGCCAGTCCCCGACCCTGATGTGAACAACTTGACCGAACCAGTCGTTGAATAAATGTTGCCTAATTATCGACTTGGCATATCATGGAGTCTACCTCAGTTAAGTCATCATAGGATAGTATGCCGGATCGCATATGAGTAGACACTCTTAAAACACTCTTAGAATGATGGCTTGAACCCAGCATGCCTAATTATCCACGTGATAGAAGCCTTGTCTGTAACCGTACGCACATGTTGCGTACCGATATCTCAACGAAGCTTGAAAGGCCTTCGCAGCGTGGAGAATTCTCATATTGTTTGTAATCTGCACAATGTACTCAATCGAGAAGGTGGGTCACACGATGACGTGGGAGCTTGCCAGAAACGTGCCAAACCCTCGCTCATGGAGCACTATGCCCTTTCCACTCGTCTCTGTACTCATCCAACCAGCTCAACTAAGTAAGTGCTTTACTTCTGGTTCGTAAAACAGGTGTAACAACATCAATACCAGTGCCACCCTTGTCACACCTACGCTATCACTTGGACCCTGCGAAAGCCAGAGAGCATATTGCCCGCATTGATCGTTTTCGCATTCTTGTCATGGGACGAGCAAATGCAGGTAAAACAACAATTCTGCAAAGGGTCTGCAATACTGCGGATCAGCCAGAAATATGTAATGGACAAGGGCAGAGGGTATGTATCCTGCATAGTACTTGTATCAAGATTAACAGCATGTTTGATTATTCACAGTTGGATACTGCTGTGGTACGGGGCCCACTAATGGTGAGGTCATTACCTGAATATTATACATTGTAAATTGAATCTATCCAGCGTGACCATCACAACATCGAAGATGAACTGGTCTTTGCAAGTAATCCAGGATTTGTATTTCATGACTCATGTGGATTTGAGGGGGGCAGTGAAGAACAGTTTGACTCAATGAAGAAATTTGTGATGGATCGTGCCAAGACGACCAAACTGAACAAGAGAATCCATGCCATTTGGTAAAGACACCATTGCGGGCCCCCAGGCCCATAGATATGCATCTCATTGCGAGTTTAGGTTTTTGATTCCTTTGAACGAGAGGCACAGGTTGGTCACGGCCGCCGAAATCAAGTTTCTTAATAGCTGTGATACAGGGCATGGTTAGTATACAGCATATTTTTTGGTTGTGTATTAAATATGTGGCTTGGCACAGTGCCTGTAATTTTGGTGCTGACCAAGGCAGACACATTGGTACTTGAGGCAGTCCAGGAGGGTATGGAACTTGGTTTGAGTTTGGAAAGTGCAATGCAAGGGGCTGCAGAGCTGGAAGGAAAGCTTCTGGACAGTGTTCTTGCAAGGGTAAAAGGATTGTTAAACAAGCAAAGGTTTCCCCCTCATGACTATGTGACAGTGACTAGTAAGTACACTAAATTTTTCCTGGAGAATGAGTGAGGTGATGGAAATACTGTAGGGATGCATGAGGATGGTTCAGACTGCACAGGGCTGATAACATGCACAGCAAATGCTTTGAATGAGGAGGGACTGCAGCAGCTGCTCATATCAACACAGAATTCCAATTTGGAACTGTACATGGAATTTGCTATAATGAAGTAAGTGATAAAGCTAAAGATCTAATGTGTGCTAACAGGCATCAGAGCTTTGAAGAAATGCATGAAGAAGCTGGATAGCAAGATGGGACCAAATACTCTAGCAAGCATATTGGCAGTGTGGTTGCCATATGTGAGGAAAAAAAGGGATTGTAGCAATAAGGTACTGACAAATTAATAGGAAGTTAGTGGAATTGTAACAGCTACTGCATGGTGGTGGATGAATGCTGACCATTTTTACTGCCACACTGTTTACAGTTTGTGAGTGGACTCATGGCAGGTGGTCTTCCATGCATGTTCTTGATGTTGACCATCTTCACTGATGCCCTATTGCACTTGGGGTCATAGGAAGTGAGTGGAGTCATGGCAGGTGATGCTTGATGCAAGCTGACCATCTTCCCTGCCACCCTGTGTACACTTGGGTTCATAGGGAGTGAGTGGAGTCATGGCATGTGATGGTGGATTGATGCTGACCATCTTCACTGCCACCCTGTTGCACTTGGGTTCATAGGGGGTGAGTGGAGTCATGGAAAGTGGTGGTGAATGCATGCTGACCATCTTTGCTGCCACAATATTGCAATGGGTTCATAGAGAGTGAGTGGAGTCATGGCAGGTGGTAGTGGATGGGTGCTGACCATCTTCATTCACACCCTGTGGCACCTGGGCTCATAGGGAGTGAGTGGAGTCATTGCAAGTGGTGGCAGATGCTTGCTGACCATTTTCACTGGCCACCCTGTTGCACTTGGATTCATAGTTGGTGGGTGGAATCATGGCAGGTGGAGCTGGATGCAGGCTGACCATCTTCATTGCCACCATGTTGCACTTGGGGTCATAGGCAGTGAGTGGAGTCATGGCAGGTGGGGATGGATGGATGCTAACCATCTTGACTGCCACCCTGTTGCACTTGGATTCATAGTTTGTCAGTGCAGTCATGGCAGTTTCTGGTAGATGCATACTCACCATTTTTACTGCCACTTTGTTGCACTTGGGTTCATAGGAAGTGAGTGGAGTCATAGCTAGTGGGGGTGGATGAATGCTGACCAACTTCCCTGCCACCATGTTGCACTTGAATTTATAGGAAGTGAGTGGAGTGGAGTCATGGCAGGTGATGTTGGATGCATGCTGACCATTGTCACTGCCACCCTGTTTGCCCTGTGGTTCACAGGAAGTGAGTAGAGTCATGGCAGTGGTGATGGATGGAAGCTGACCATCCTTATTGGCACCCTGCTGCACTTGGGATCATAGGGAGTGAGTGGAGTCATGGCTGGTGGTGGTGGATGGATGCTGACCATCTTCACTGGCACCTTGTTGCACTTGGGTTCATAGAGAGTGAGTGAAATCATGGCAGGTGGTGGTGGATGGATGCTGACCATCATCATGGCCACCTTGTTGCACTTGGGTTCATAGAGAGTGAGTGGAGTCATGGCAGGGGGTGGTGGATGCATTCTGATCATCTTCACTGCCACCCTGTTCCACTTGGGGTCATAGTTTGTCAGTGGAGTCATGGCAGGTCTTGGTGGATGCATGCTGATGATTGTTGCATATGTGTTCATAGAGAGTGAGTGGAGTCATGGCAGGTGGAGGTAGATGCATGCTAACCATCTCCACTGCCACCCTGGTCCCATTGCATGTGGATTTGTAGGTGGTGAGTGGAGTCATGGCAGGTGGTGGTAGATGTCTGCTGACCATCTTCACCACCACCATGTTGCATTTGTGTTCATAGAGAGTGAGTGGAGTCATGGCAGGTGGTGCAGGATGCATTCTGACCATCTTCATTGCCACACTGTTACATTTGGGTTCATAGCAAGTGAGTGGAGTGATGGAAAGTGGTGGTAGATGCAGGTTGACCATCTTCATCTTCACTGTCACTCTGTTGCACTTGGATTCATAGTTGGTGAGTGGAGGCACAAGAGGTGGCTATTGATGCACACCAACCATCTTCAACACAACCCTGTTGCATTTTGGTTCATAGGGAGTGAGTGGAGTCATGGCAGGAGGTGGTGGATGCATGCTGACCATATAACTACTACCCTGTTGCACTTGACTTCATAGGAAGTGAGTGGGGTCATGGCAAGTGATGGTGAACATATGCTGACCATTTTTACTGCCACCCTATTGCACTTGGGCTCATAGGAAGTGAGTGGAGTGCAGGTGGTGGTGGATGCATGCTGACCATCTTCACTGCCACCATGTTGCACTTGGATTCATAGGAAGTGAGTGCAGTAATGGATGGTGATGGTGGATGCATGCTGACCATCTTCACTACCACTTTGTTGCACTTGGTTTGATAGGCAGTGAGTAGAGTCATGGCAGGAGGCAGTGGATGCATCATGTTAACCATCTTCCCTGCTGCACTGTTGTACTTGGGTTCATAGACAGTGAGATGAGTCATGGCAGGTGGTGGTATATGCATACTGACCATCTTCATTGCTACTCTGTTGCACTTGGCTTCATAGCAAGTGAGTGCAGTCACAGCAGGCAGCCATGGATGCATACTGACCATCTTCACTGCCACCTTGTTGCACTTGGGTTCACAGTTGGTGAGTGGAATCAAGGCAGGTGCTGGTGGATGTATGCTGACAATCTTCACTGCCACCCTCATGGGTTCATAGGAAGTGAGTAGAGTCATGGCAGGTGGTGGTGGATACATGTTGACCACCTCCAAACCCTGTTGCACTTCAATTCATAGTTTG
Organism: Pisolithus marmoratus; assembly: GCA_024613145.1. NCBI lineage: Eukaryota > Fungi > Basidiomycota > Agaricomycetes > Boletales > Pisolithaceae > Pisolithus > Pisolithus marmoratus. The sequence goes on along the minus strand of JANFAE010000513.1, from coordinate 1,501 downwards.
TGAGTGGAGTCATGGCAGGTGGTGGTGGATACATGCTCACCATTTTCAATGCCACCCTGTTGTACTTGGGTGCATAGGAAGTGAGTGGAGTCATGCTAGTTGTGGTGTATACATGATGACCATGTTTATTGCTACCTTGTTCTCCTTGGCTTGTAGTTTGTGAGTGGAGTCATGGCAGGCAGTGGTGGATGCATACTGACTATCTCCACTGCCACCTGTCTTCATTTGGGTTGATAGAAAGTGAGTGGAATCATGGCAAGTGGTGGTGGATGCATGCTGACCATTTTTGCTGCCACAATGTTGCACATGGGTTCATAGACAGTGTGTGAAGTCATGGCAGGTGGTGGATGGATGCTGACCATCTTCAATGCCACCCTGTTGCACTTGGGTTGATAGGGGGTGAGTGGAGTCATGACAGGTGATGGTGGCTGCATGTTGACTATCTTCAATGCCATCCTGTTGCACTTGGGTTTGTAGGGGGTGAGTTGAGACACGGCTGGTGGTGATGGATCAATGCTGACCATCTTTACTGCCACCATGTTGCCCTTGAGTTGATAGAGAGTGGGTGGAGTTGTGGCCAGTCATGGCAGATGCATGCTGACCATCTTCATTGACACCCTGTTGCATTTGGTTTCATAGGAAGTATGTGCAATCATGGCAGGTGGTTATAGATGCATGCTGACCATCCTCACTGCCACCCTGTTGCACTTGGGTTCATAGAGAGTGAGGTTTGGCAGGTAGTGGTAGATGCATGCTGACCATCTTCACTGCCACCTGTTGATAGTTGGTTAGTGGAGCAATGGCAGGTGGTGGTGGATGCATGCTGATCATCTTCAATGTCACCCTGTTGTGCTTGGTTTCATAGGTGGTCAGTGGAGTCATAGCACATAGCAGGTGGTAGTGGCTGCATGCTGACCATCTTGAATTCCACTTCATTGTACTTGGGGTCATAGTTTGTGAGTGGAATCATGGCAAGTGGTGGTGGATGCATTCTGACCATCTTCACTGCCTCCCTGTTGCAATTGGGTTCACAGTTTGTGAGTGGAGTCATGGTAAGTGGGGGTGGATGCATGCTGACCATCTTCACTGCTGCCCCGTTGCACTTGGGGTCATAGCATGTGTGTGGAGTCATGTCAGGAGGTTGTGGATGCATGCTGACTATCTTTGATGCTACCCTTTTCTACTTGGGTTCATAGGGAGTGAGTGGAGTTATGGCAAGTGGTGGTGGGTACCTGCTGACCATCTTCACTGCCACTCTATTGCATGTAGGAAGTGAATGGAGTCATTGCAGGTGGTGGTGGATCCATGCTGATGATCTTTGCTGCTGCATTGTTGCACATGCATTCATAGGGCGTGAGTGGAGGTATGGCAGGTGGTGGTGGACATATGCTGACCATCTTCACTGCCACCCTGTTCCACCTGGGTTCATAGGAAGTGAGTGGTGTCATTGCAGGTGGTGGTGGATGCATGCTGACCACTGTATTCATTGCCACACTGTTGC
>JANFAE010000512.1:0-67736 GCA_024613145.1 Pisolithus marmoratus | reverse complement strand
AGTCAGTTTTCCACCTGGTCTTGCCAATGGAAAGTGAGAAGTAGTCTTTAGATTACTTACGCGTTCTCTACAACCGAACCTTGATGGGACACGGCAACGGTGTCTAAGGTAGGATCGTAGCCGACACACCCTACCATTGAGATGGAGGGTTCCCTGTCATCGAGAAATCTAAGCGTAGAGGGTTGAAATGCCTTACAGTATGTACTGCACCACTGTACCATTTCCACAGACGTGACGGTTTGAAGTTGGGGTTAGCACCGCAATTGGCTGTGAGATGCAATCAGGCAGATTGGCAGGACAAACGCGTCAACTCCTCTAATCCGACTTTCTCGCATAATTGTGCCACACTATTGCATCTCCAAGGGAACGACCGACGTACCTCCAGGACATAACTTTGTCCAGTGCTGGTATGCCATATACATATAAGGAGCGAAAGTATTTGTTTGTGATGGAGAAATGATATTCTGCTGATCCCCGACAGGTGTCAGGATCGAGGTCGGCGAAGCGTGAACTTCGAATAGTCCAAGAATGAGGCTACCATTAGGGAATAAGTGGAGGCGTCAAAGGGGGAAAGAAAAAAAAGGTGAACGTTACGATTTCACAACATACTTACTGTAAAATATTGAATTTTGACTCGGCGCCGACCTAAAAGAAAAGCCAAATTACAGCATGCAACTCCTACAGGTTTTGATGCTGTATATAAATTTAGAAATTCTCTCTCTCCTACAGTTTTTGAACTGGTTGAGCGTCCGGCAAGCGTCGTGACCCTTTTGAGTGCTTACTGCTTGTACTGTGCCAGCTGAGGATCAGGACCGCCGCACCCGGACCAAGTAAACAAGTAGAGGAGGCGCTCAAATCGATTGCATCATTACCACTATACAGACGAAGCTGGAATCCTTTTGCGGGAGATGTGTTGCAATCGTTACCTTCCTCACGTGCCGGAACGTTCGAGTGGACCAAAATACAGCTGACACATCCCCTGGAGGCCGCTTCCTAACGGTCACCGATATGACGTCGCGAGAGGTATGTATGTGGATTATTATATAGGATGTACATATGTAACACTCGAACAAGAGTACTACACTGTTTTGGCAATATTGTAAGTGATTTAACTCGAATACATGATAGTGCTCACCCCGTTTGTCCCCCATTACTGACACATTACCCTTGTACGATAAAATGTGTACTCACAACTAGCAACCGATCTCGATGCCATTATAGGGACCATCGTGGTCTGACTCATCACTCTGGAAGATCGTCGGCACGTCGCCAAGGGTGCAATTGGCACTCCGGTTGTCCTGTCCGGGGCAAGCAGCCCATTCCCCAGAATCTTCAATATGGACCTCTCCAGAGGGGTGAACAAAGCTGAGGAACATTGGAGGGAGCGTCGGGACTGGATCCTTTTTGTTGTTGATGTGGGTGAGGTGCAGATTGGCGTCTACATAGTTTGCAAAGGCTTGATTACCGACCTGTGAATGCGTCAGCCTAGAATGCCACGAAGTGGAAGTTCGAAGAAGGATTACTCGAGGAAGACCGTACGCAATGGTTTTGAAGCTTGTGCCTAAAGGGAGGTGAAGAGGGAGGGTAGACCGAGTCCAAGAGGGCTATCGCCCCACCTGCAGAAAACGACGGCGTCAGAAATAAGTTTGCACGACACAACACCCCACAATTAATTACCCAGGGAATGGCCGACCAAAGTAACTGTCGTTGTTCCGTACTTCGACATTGTCGTCTGCACAGCTGTGAGAACCTCTGTTGCAGTCCTATGTGATGAGGGAGATACCATTGATGGTGTTGAGTAGAAGTGACAAGTATAACGCTGGCGGAGAACTTACGATGCTTGTGCGTCCTTGAAGCCATCATGGACTTCAATGTCTGAGGGGATCCCGGGGAACAACGAAGAATCGAGATGTGTGAGGAAGAAGTTGGCATCGGTAATGAGGGGTAAACTTTTATTTCACAATCGGAACGGATTGTCACGCCAATGTAGGATGTGACGAGTGCGAGAGAACATACAGTTTGGAGGGGTCGGTTCCCTGGTGCGCGACAATCACAGTGCTGAGCGAAGGATCGTACCCGACATACCCTAATGGTGCATGCACATGAGTCCTCTCGTACGTGAAAATGAAACAGGATACGTACAGTACTGAACAGAATCACCGTTTCCCCCAGAGGCAATAGGTACGAAATCGGAATTGGCCTTACAGTTGGCTGCAAGCCAAGCAAGAGACGTATTAGATTGCAGAGAATATGGAAGATAGGTGAGACATACTGCCACAATTCCAGGCAAGGGTCTGAGTAGCGGTACAGTACCCAGCGCTCGCATAGTAAGTGTACGATGTATAGGAATTGATCTGGGACGTGGTGAGACCGGTGATGCTCTGACGCGTGGTGAGAGCGTGGATGGGTTCGGCCAAAAGGAGTGCGACAATGAGGAGACACGACATCATATGGCTTGCTAGCTGCCCGTAGACGTTCAGTGTGCGTTATGGCTGCGGTATGCCCTAGGAAAACCAGTAAGGAAGTCGCATATCGTCCTCGCCACGCGTCTTTATAGAATGGACATGGGCGTCTGGCCTTGCAGTTGCCAACAATCAGCCGAGGAAACACGTGTGCTGAGTATTGTGCATCCATGCTGTTCGGGCACAACATATGATACCCGATGAAAACAAAAAGGAAAGCAAAAGGAAGGGGTGCGGGAAAGGGACTCCGTGTCAGGTTTCGTAGAAGAAGAGATCAAGAAGTTAGTGCAGATTTTAAACCTAAGAGGTCTGCATCAACATCAATCTAATCATATCTAACTGACTATTACCTGTCACCAAGCTGCCATAGAGCCTTGTTGAATATGAAGTTGCAAATACAATGGCTTGAATTCTTCTATTTTAGCGATGACCCTTCCCTTTCGGTACTGATCGACAGCGCTCAGCCTAAGAGCGCGGAGTGACGACATAACGCTCACCGGGTGGCGTAACATTCTGCCAGACCATTCACCCGCCATCACTTGGAACCTACAAGCATCAGGATAGGGCGCGAGACCACTGGAATTCTTCTTTTTTTACGAAGGTAGGGTCGGGCCGCCTGGGACAGACAAGCTACTCCATACCACTCAGGGTCGCGAAGATGACGACGCCCATTGTCGTCCCCTCCCACATGTTTGCGTACGAGATCACAGGTCATGGCGGTGATATCGGCTAATGCTTTGTCTTTGGTAGCATGGTAACACCAGATAGTGATAAAATTTGGGCATGGTCATTTGTCTTTGACGGACCTGCATCGACATTTCACAAATTCGGGGCCACGGGACCTGACCTGGGCGAACGTGCGCGGCAGATATCCTTTCGCAGTGCGACTCTGAGTGTCCGCACATGCATGATGGTCAGGCCAGCCAGATTGATACAAGTTGAACCGTGCCACATGTAGGTCGAGTCGAGCAGAACCTTCACGGGGAAGGAACGGACTTGGAATGGGTTGCATTATGTAATTGATTGGGTGTCTTCCGACGACGCACACGCACGTGCACATACGGCGCCAGTCCCCGACTCCGATGTGAACGAAATCACTGGTACCTTTCCAAATCTGAATTCATATAGTTGGCTATGACAATATTATAGCAACACACAGCAGACTATTTTTATATTCATGGACTACAGTGGTGAGCATTGTGATTGGAGAGCGACACAACATTAAATGCAACTACATAACAAATGCATCTGTATCGCGCGACGCAGCGAAAACGGGAGTGACCAGTGACCAAGCCCACATTCGTATGCTTGGCGATTCCGAGACCCTCGGTCAGGGAGCTGGGGTTCTTAATTATAAGAAGTTGGGTTACATGACGGCTTTGGGATTCTGCCTGCACATCCGTTTATGGCCGCCCCACTTCACGAGTCGTGGAAGTCGGGATTTGAAACCATCATGGCGTTGTCAGCGTTATCAGCTTTTCCAATCCAATGCAATCCTGCCCTCGGCAATAGGAATGCATTCAAAAAGGAAATACCGAAGTGCAAGTCGGCCTGTACAGTGATAGTGATCAAGTATCCGCGCTTATTATCATTGTCCACCCTAGCTTTCGGAATCCTGCAGATGTCCCCGAAGTAGATTACCCGTGTACAAGTTATGACGGCCCAATTGGAAATCGAGGACCCGCCGGCCTCACCCGCGCTCCTTCCTCTCCCACTGCCCGTAACTGGAAAAGATCACTACGAATGACACCCGATAGTCACTCCATTATATGGACCATCGTGGTCCGCTTCATTCCATTGAAAGAAAGTTGGCACATCCCCGACGATACACTCCGTACTGGGATTGTCTTGCCCAGGACAGGCCATCCACACGCCCGAATCCTCGATGTGTACTTCCCCCGATGGATGGACATATCCGAGGATCATGGGCGGGAGCGTTGGGATAGGGTCTTCTTTGTTGTTGATGTGGATGAGATGCAGGTTGGCATCGACGTAGTCGGCGAAGGCTTGGTTCCCAACCTGGACGGTGCGGAAAAAAGGTTAGCACGTGAGAATGCGTGTCACGGAACGGAAACGGAGGCCCACGCGAGGAAGCCCGAAGACAATGGTCTTGACAGTCGTACCCGAAGGAAGATGCAGCGGCAGGTAAACTGAGTCCATGAGCGAAATGGCCGCACCTTCGAAGGCGGGAAAGCATCAGGATCCTACACCATTCTCCGTGGTCGCCACATACCAAGGGAATGACCAACCACCGTCACCCAAGTAGATCCATACGTCGACAGGGCAGATTGCACAGCTGCGAGAACATCCGCAGAGGCTCTAGACACGATTCGAACCACCGCTCGAGGATGTAGATAAGTACCGACAGCTTACCTTGCTTGTGCATCCCTGAAGCCGGCGTGGACCTTGATAGACTGATCCAGACCCGAAAACCTCTCCGTATCTGGCGCAAGCGGTACAAGTATAATGTCAACGTCGGTAAGAGTAGGTAATCTACAATGCCATCACCCGCATCATCAACTCCCATGCTCAGTTGTCGAATGGGGATGAAGGCTTACAAGTTGGAGGTATTGGTTCCCTGATGTGCAACGATCACAGTGTCAAGTATCGAATCGTATCCGACGTACCCTAATATTGTACCGCTTCACGTAAGCCCTCAAACCCATGGTAAGTCGATTACTCACAATACTGAACGGCGTCTCCGTCTCCGCCTGAGGCCACTGGGTGAAAGGCAGGGTTCTCTTGACAATTGGCTGTGGGCCAGAACGTACGTTAGCCCAACTTCGCCGGTCCGCAAGGGTCAACTTCGGGGACGCACCACCGCAATTCCAAGCCAGGACTTTCGCTGGATCGCAGAAGGCAGTACTGGCATAGTAAGTATACGGTTTGAAGTAATCGATTTGAGAGGTTGTCAGGGGGGTGATGTCTTGGCCTGCAGAGAGCACAGCGAGTGCACTGAGGATGGCCGCAGCGAGGGGAAGGGACATGACTGGTACGAATGCAGAGCCAGAGTCATGTTATGATATATGTAGTGGATACGGAGCTCCGCTTGGGTAGTCGTTGGCATCCGTATTAGAGTACACGTCCCGAGGGGCGTGGATCTATGTACCTTGGGTAAAAGTCTGTTCTGTCACGTTGCGGAGTTCCTGAGCGGTGGATATCAAAGGAAGTTAGCCAGTTGACTTGTTAGCGTATCATCCCATAAAGCCAGCGACATCACCTTTTGCTTGTCTTTGTCAGCATTGAGGATGGCGTTATACGCTAACCGGGGCACGACGGTCCCAAACAGCCCGACGAGTACACTCCACCTGCTAAGCTTGAGTTTTCGAACGGGTACTGTAGATTACCTGTCAGTCAAACAAGCAGCGACTTGGCGCCGGACGAGGTGAGTTGGGCCATATTCGGACACATGGAGGGCATATTTACTGGTCGAAGCAGAGCTCGGGAAAACACGTTCAACATTGTACAGGGATCAACCGGGTCAAGGAGAAATATATGTCGTCATCCTTGTACAGGGAGAACTTGCCTGACGAGTCCAGCTTGAGGGATGGAGCTGTGGGTAGCAAGCGGTTCTTCCGGACTTGAAGCTTGAAGCATGTCACTCTACGTGGACTGCATTACGCTATGCGTCCTTGAGGTCTCAAGACGGCGTCGGTTGGGATAACCCAGTCCTCCCAAGTTCTGAGATCTGAGTAACCGAACCATCGTTTGCTAGGCATCGTGGTCCGAAGGGATGAGCAGGGACGCATTTGTAGAATTATGATATGGTTTGACATGACCAGCCTGATTCGTATGTTTGCTTCCCTTGAGAAGAACCGCGTTGTCACGGTCATAATTGCATGACAAGTACTCCTACGCGATAACTTTACGTTGAGGGAGGGGCGACAAGATCCGCAACTGGGGTCGATCAGGAGGCCACCTCACACCTCAGGGCAGATCAGATTCAACAGCCGGGGCAGGTGCGCGAGAGTCGAGGAAAGTAAATTTCTTTTTGGGGTTCATAGTGTATCAATCAATATTCATTATTAGAGAAGAGATGTGGCTGTGCACTGTTACTGCGGGCAAGGGTTTCTGGTCATACGTGGAGTTCTGAACTGTGTTGGTTACGTCGATATGGCACCCGCTCACAGGACAGCCGCCTTTCTGTGGGCAGTCCTCACTTTGTTGCTCTGGTGTGGGTTTGCAGTGGCCCAGGACCCACAGACGAGCATATCTTACTTTGACAACTTGCCTGGCAGGCTTTTCTTCTTCGAGGACACGCCGGTAAGTGTCCCACTCGGTATGGGCACATTTCTCTCAAACAATCTGTCTAGACGGCAGTTTATCATGACACCACCGATGGCGACGTTTACATCACCCAAGACGAGGGAAAGACCTGGGATAGGGCGTCTGGTATTCCCAGAGGCGAGGCGCTCATGGTCATACCACACCCTTTCGACACCCGCTACGTCGGTATTCATCTCATGTTCGTTGCGTTCGCTCACAGTAGTTTCAGGCATTCGTACTGACAGCAGGTACGACTCACTACCGTACAGAAGACCGCGGTAGGACGTGGCGTTCGTTCTCTGTCCCTGTGGCCCCCGCTTTCACGCCTTACCCTCTGTCCTTCCATTCGGACCCTTCGAAGTGGGGGTATATTCTCTACCAGGGTACAGAGTGCACCCTGGCAGGATGGGGATGCACGGACATAGTATGTGGTCATGGGTTCTTCCGCTCCAATCTAACATGGCATAGACTTACTATACCACCGACGGATTCTCTTCGGACACAAAAGAGCTTCTTACAGACACATCACGATGCCAATTCGCGCATAGCAGCAAAGACTTCAAACATGACGCCCACCCCGACCTCATCTACTGTGTCGGCTTCGACAGCAGTTCCACGGGCAATTATCACTCCATCTCCTCAAGCCGTCTCTACTCCAGTACTGATTTCTTCCACACCACTACCCTCGAAACCCTCGGAATGGGCCGTGGCGCCAAGGGTGTCGTCGCGCTTGCGATAGTGTCCAAATTCGCCGTCGTGGCTCTCAAAGACCTCTCCCCAGGTGCGGATGGCACAATGATGCTCTACGTCACAGTGGACACCAAGGAGTGGGCAAAGGCACAGTTCCCACACGCGTCACAAGCGCGTCTACGCGAGAACGCGTACACGATCGTCGAGTCCACCGTACATTCTCTCGCAGTCGACGTCTTAAGCCAGGACCAAGGTGCCATTGGCACTCTATTCGTCAGCAATTCAAACGGAACTTACTTTGTGGAGTCGTTGCCCGATACGAATCGGAACGCGGCTGGGTATGTCGATTATGAGAACGTGTATGGCATCGAGGGCGTCGGGATCGCGAATGTCGTGAGCAACTCATTGGACGTGGAAAGGAAGGGTCAGCCTAAGAAACTGAGGTCCATGATCACCTTGAACGATGGTACTTTCATCTCTTCTTCCCACAACTTGTGTACTCATCTCTCTCCTAGGGAGTTCATGGGCAGCTCTACGCGCCCCGTCTCGTGACGTCGATGGACATAATGTTCCCTGTAATCCTGACGACGAAGAATCTTGTTCGCTCCACCTCTACTCTGTGACTAACCCACACAACTTCGGACGGGTATTCTCCTCGCCTGCACCTGGTTTCGTCGTCGGGGTAGGCTCGATTGGCAAACAGCTCGCCCCATATGAGGATTGCGATACCTTCCTAAGCATTGATGCTGGTCTAACGTGGCGAATGATTCAGCGCAATGCGCATATATACGAATTCGGAGATTCTGGGAGTATCATTTTACTCGTGGATGACGAAGGCCCGACAGATTCAGTGGTATACTCCTTGGATTTCGGTAAAACTTGGTGCGTGCCATTGCATTTGTGAACGGCAACATTCTGACTTCTCAACAGGAAGTCTTACAACCTCGGCATGTCCGTCCGCGCAAGGGGTCTTACCAGCGTCTCAGACGCTACATCTCAAAAGTTTATGCTCCTCGTACAGATCGCACGAAAAGACCAGAAAGCCGGACAAGGTCGATATGCCGTCATCTACCTCGACTTTGCAGGACTTCGGTCGCGTAAATGTGGGGATGACGACTTTGAGCGATGGTACGCCCGTGCGACGCCGGATACAGAGTGTCTGTTGGGTGTCAAGGTGCGTCATTTTTAACCAGCACGCAGGCGCTTTGGCTGACCTAAGAGGGATGGACTGAAGCAATGGTATAAGCGGCGCAAGGCCGATGCAGACTGTTATGTCGGCGACAAATTCATCGATCCTACAATACACGAGGAACCGTGTCCATGTGAGGATCACGACTATGAATGGTTCGTGCACCGCTTCTCGATCATTCTTCGTCCTCACTCACTAGTACTCTAGTGATTATAACTACATCCGAAGCGACGACAAATGCATCCCATCAGGACTTGAGCGTATACCGAGTAACATGTGCACTTCAGGTCGCCCGGACGAGACCTACATGGGTTCGTCAGGGTATCGCTTGATCGCAGGGGATAGATGCGACAAGGGTCGTGGGTTGCGCAAGGACGAGCCCACATCGAAGTCTTGTTCGCAGGGTAAGTATCTTGCTTGTGTACTCCTGCTAAAAGTTATGCTGACATTCTTCCAAAGCTCAACCTGCCGAAGGGGAGATTACAACCCAGCTCGTGAGTAGCATCCGTGTTTTTCTGGCTGGATCCCGGTGTGAATGACTTGTACCCAGCATGATTGTCCCGCCGATATCGTTCAGTACGAATTCTTCAAGGACTCCAGCGTAAGTCTTGCATCGACCTCTTTCATTCTGGTGCACGCTGTGAACCCTGACTGACTTCCTGATGGTACCCCACAGACAATTCTGGTTCGCCTATCCGACCACACAATTTGGCAGTCCAGTAACGAAGGCTTCACCTGGGAACAAAAATTCCCTGGCGAACGTTTCCTGGCCTTCTACATGAACACACATACAAACGATCGCGCTTACCTCATCACCGAGACTTCTAAATACTATTATACAACCGACGGTGGCCGGTACTGGCACCAGGCCAACGCTCCATCCCGACCGAACTCATTCCGCGCGAGCGTGATGAGTTTCCAACCACGCTCAGATTATTTGATTTGGGTCGGGGATGTGGGGTGTGACGGTGCCGCTGAACAGTGTCGTGCGCAAGCGCAGTACTCGAGAGATCACGGACGTAATTGGCATTTCATCGACGACTATGTTGTCAATTGTGCATGGGCGCGAGACGAAGAACTGAAGATCGATGCGACGCAGATTCTGTGTGAGTCATATCTCCACAAAGAAGGTTCTCAGCGCACGTTTGGAAGAAATAACCCATTGGAGCTCATCTCTGGACGGGATTATTATGGCAAGAAGACCAAGCTGTTCGACCATGTCGTTGGGTTTACGAAGTTCTCTGAATTCTTGATCGTTGCGGAGGTGCGTTGTTTTGTGATGGACGTATCGTTATACTGTGGGATTGACATTCGGTGCGCAGTACGTTCCGCAGAGGAATGCGTTGGATCTCCAGGTGTCCCTAGACGGTCGGACGTTTGCAGAGGGACAATTCCCACCCGGCATGCATCCCAACACTCACGTATGTTTTTACGTTCGAACTACGGCATACTCACTACTCATCCCTCGCCTTTTCGCTCCTCCCGAAAACAGGCATATACTATTCTCGAATCCAGTACCGATGCCATCTTCCTACACATGACCATGAGTGAATATCCGGCCCCGTTCTGGGGCAACATCCTCAAATCCAATTCTAACGGGACCTACTTTGGCCTGTCGGTTGAAAATGTGAATCGCGACCAATACGGATTCGTGGATTTCGAGAAGTTCGCTGGGCTGGACGGGATTGCACTTGCAAATATCGTTGCGAACCCTGCGGAGGCGGCCCTCACCGGAGTGAAAGCATTGCAGACAAGGATTACACATAATGACGGTGAGTGTCCTTTCAGGTGTTTTTTGGTGATGGTCGGTGGTGATGTTACATGCGTGGTAGGTGGGACTTGGAAACCGCTAACTCCACCGGCGACGGATTCTCTCGGCCAGCCATACTCTTGTTCGACGACGGTGGGTTCAATCCTATAGATCCTCCCACTCCCTTTTATAGTGACGATACACGTCTTCAGAAATGTGCTCTTCATGTACACGGGTACACCGAACGTACCGACGCCCGCGCGACGTACAGCAGTCCTTCAGTTGTAGGAGTCGTCATGGCGGTTGGAAACGTCGGTGAAACGCTCGCGCCCTACACCGAAAGCGATACCTTCCTATCCCGAGATGGCGGATTCACTTGGCAAGAAGTGCACAAAGACGCGCACCTTTGGGAATTCGGAGATTCTGGCTCCGTGATTTTACTTGTGAATGACGAAGAGCCGACGGATCACGTCTTGTTCACTACGGATGAAGGGTTGTCATGGAGAGAGTATCAATTTAGTAAGGACAAGCTGCGGATCAAGGCGATTGTGACAGTGCCGGACGATACGAGTCGCAAGTTCATGCTGATTGGGTATAATCCGCAGTCCCCGGCGGCGTCGGTGATTGTGCATATCGATTTTACATCACTGACCCATCGACAATGTGGGTATTCGGGATATCGTAGGAGGTCATCGCTAACGCACCCTGTCTCCCCTTTCTTTTCTAGGTCAACTGAACGAAGACAACCCGGGTCACGACGACTTTGAGTTGTGGAGCCCAAGCGAGGAGAGGCAAGAAGTTTGTTTGTTTGGCCGTCAGGTAATTGCTTTACCCTTCTTTTTCTTCGCTCGATCTTGACTTGACTGTGATGGACAGACGCTTTACCACCGTCGTAAGCGTGACGCAAACTGCGTCGTGGGTAAGATTCCCAAAATCGAAGAAAAGTTTGTGAGCAACTGCGCATGTACGGAGGACGACTTTGAATGGTGCGCAGAGCCTTTTGCAAACGGTCACCTCTCGCTGTTCCCTCACCGCCTTTTTCTAGCGAGTTCAACCACGTCAAAAATGACGAAGGGAAATGTGTCCTTATTGCTGGCATGAAACCTCTCGAATCGGACAGTACATGTCGTGGTGATGACGAATACTGGTACGAACGGACCGCGTACCGTAAAGTTCGGTATTCCAGCTGTGAAGGCGGATATAGGCCTGATCGAGGCCCAAGCCATCGTTGTCCGGGGTTGAGAGGCCATAGTACATTCTTCTGGCTCACGATTCTACTGCTCCCGATTGCAGTGACGGTAGTGGTCGTGTGGTGGTGGTATAAGAAGAGTGGACTTGCAAGAGGGTACGTATTGTTATTTTTTTCCGCAGTGCAACTGGGCTATGGCTAACTATACGCGCAGAACGATCCGACTACCAAGTTCCGCCTCCGATTACCAACCTCTTGGCTCCTTTGGTTCTGGTTCAGGCAACGTCCTCGACACGATCGCATCTGTACCTTGGTTCCTTCTCGGATTGGCAGGTATTGCATACGTGTACGTCTCTTCGACTGTCGACAACCTCGTTGGTGCGTTCAGATCGAGAAGAGGGTATAGAGATGTACCCGTCGACGAGGATGCGCAGATTTTGCGGTTTGAAGATGAGGAAGAGTGATGTTGGTTGGTGCTGTCATTATTATCCTCGCTCGGGCCGGGAAGACGAAGGAAGCAGGGCGAGCAGTTTTCGCATAGTATGTGTATGGCTCGGATGGATAGTGTTCTATCCATGATTGATGGATTCACTATGCACATTGTATGCCCACATACCTCAGGTGTTATCTAGGGGAAGGAACAATAATCTAGTACTTAGGATGTCCTTGTGTTTATCATGTATCAATCTTTTCTTCTTTCAGCCATGGTTGTGAGCACTTCAGTCACCCCAAAAAGTGGACTGGTTAGGTTGTGTATCTCTTAAAGATCTATTGTCCTAACTGGTTGCTTTTTTTGAAGGATTTCCCAACAGCTATGGTTTCCCAGGATCATTGGGAAGGATCCATGAAATATTAATAGTGAGTCCTGTTGAAACACAGTGTAGCAACACATATTAACATGTGCAAACACCCAAGTAAATAGTGACTGCACAGGGAATTGAACCCAGGACCACCTGGAACTGCATCAGGAGCTCTACCACTGAGCTACAAGGTAATTGGTTCACAACATCAGAACTAGTACTTGACTACATGTTCCAACAAGTCTCAAAGTCATGGAAAGTTCATGTGTTTGTTGGGTGTTTGTTGACTACTCACAATGAGTTTTCAGCCAAAGATGCTGATAGTGGGGCTTGTTCAAACTCTGACTATCCTTGCCACTGTCATGCTAACACTTGTTGGTAGTGATGGTCATTCCTTATGGATTCTCCTGGCCCCCAGTGTTGCAAATTGCAATGACAAAGGCAGCAGATCCTTGAGTGTGGTGGGAGAAAGCACATGCCAGGTGAACTGATCATCTTACTGAGTAGTGCTGCATCAGCAAAGTTACAAAGAGTCTATTTGTCTGAGTTGTCTGGGCTCATCTGCAGAACCTTGTTTCAATTCATTCACATACCCATGTTACATTCATTTACAGTAATGGACCGGCACTTGCGCCAGTGAAATTTAGTTGCCTCATGATTCATTACAATACAAAATATACATAAATCGCACATGAGAAATGCATTACTGCATACTTTAGCAAGCTTCATATAAATTTTGAAGTGCATTGTGAGTGTTCTCTGTGGTACAGATGGCTGTTAAGGTTTTGCACCTTATCGTCGCTGCACCACCACTTGCACCACCCCCAAAAAGTAAATCTGTATTATGTAATATCTAGCTGTAAGTGATATCGATTATCTAACATTCATCTTCGCTATCACCATCAGTGTCTTCGTCGTTGTCAGCTTCACTCCCTTCCCTTCCATCACCATTACTCTTAACTGTAGGCTTAGACAATGGTGCTTCGAGTTTTCCACATTTGGGTTGACTCCAGTGAGGCTGCCATTTCTCCAGCCATGCTAACTCTCTCTCTGTCTTCCAGGTTTTGAGTTCCATTCTGTATGCCTCATTGTGGGCCTTGTTACGCTGCCGCCGCTCCTTGTCTGCCGCTTTCCATGCACCCAGTGCCTTGGCCTGGCTTTCCTTCTGTTTTTTTTTCGGCTTTCTCGTCGAACTTCTTCTGCTGCTGCTGCCTTTTCAAATTCAACAACCCGGTTATAGAAGGCCTCCCCAGTCAGTAGCCTAGGTAACCCATCACCCATAAGTTTCCCTTTCCTTTTTTTCTTCTCTTTTTCCTTTTCTTCATGAGCAGCTAATTGACTCATAATTCTGTTGCAGTGCATGGTCTGTAGCACCAGTACAGATTGCATCTCAACAGTGGATGCCTTGTATTGGTCTTCACGTGCAAGTGACTGATGCAAGGCTTCTTGGTATGTATGCTCGAGTTCACTTTCTGGTTCATGATCCAATAGTGTATGTTTTCGTTTTCGGGTAGGTGTTAGTGGCAAAGGCTGGTATGCAGGCAGCTGATTCACAGAGGTAAGGGGTGTTGTATTCACAAGATATGATGCTGATGTTGATGCAAGTGCCACTGCAGCTTCGTTAGCTGCTAGATGCCATTGTGTATCTGGTGATTCTCCACCTGATGCACAAAATGGGTCACTGGCTGCTGCTGATGTATGCTGTTCCAGTTGGTATTCATAGATAGCCTTTGATACTGCATGGACTGGGCTGGCCTGTGGGAGTGGCATGTGGCCCACAGATGATGTTTCATAGCTGTGTGCCATCATTTCTGTTGACACGACATTTGGATTTAGGGGCCAAACACCAGTCTTCCAGAATGCTGCACGGATTGTTTCAGGTGTAAGGGCTTTTTGGTGTGCCCTTGAATAGATTGCCAAGAAGTTCCCTTTTCCAACTTTCTGGCGTGTGTCCTTCATGTATTGATCCCGTTCAAGAGTCCAGTAATGCTTCAGCACTCCAAAGATACACACATCTAGCCCTTGATAGATGTGTGTGGTGTGGGAAGGATAGCAGAGTACGTGGATGTTGTTTTCCCTTGCATAGTCTAAGAATTATTTTGTGTAGTGTGAATTGTGTCCATCAACAAGAAGAAGCCAGGCATGGCCATCTGACTTGGCATGGGTCTTCTGATCAAAGTCCTCAATCCAGAGGCGCCCAATTACTCCATCTGTCCAACCTTTTGGTGAGTGAGCAACACTAATCAGGTTTAGAGTCAGCATGATGCCACTTGACTAGTTTCAGATGGGCTAACCTTGCATTTAATGTATTATTTTGGTGCCATTCTGTTGAGAAGTGCTGACCCCTATAAATCACGGTTGGTGGTAATTCTTCTCCATTGGCACAGATTGTCACCATAACAGTGACATTCTCGTGGTTGCCATCATGTTGCTGATGCTGTATTTTGGCCCCTGCAGGACCCAACACCCACTCTTTGACCCCTCCACCTGGTTGGAAGCCTGTCTCGTCTGCTGCCCACAGGCAATCTTGTTTGATTTGGTAAGTCTCTATTGTCTCCTCAAGAAGTTTGAACCATTCCCGGTGTGTGTTTGCATTGACAGCACGACCATGGTTAGAGTCAAGTGATGAGCTCCAGTAGCGTCCCAACTGGGCAGAGTGCCGTTCCACAAAGCAATCTGTCCAATTTAAGCCAACCCCTGACTCTGGGAAATTCTCTCCAAGCTGAGTATGCAAGATTGTGTTGACATGGAGTCGCAGTGAGTTGTGATTGAGTGGGAAGCCTCATGCTGCATAGTCAAGACAGAATGCAACCACATTGTCCTCTTCTTCTTTGGTAAGCCAGGAATTTGTTTCCATGTTGAACTGATGGGAACTCCTTCCACCTTGCAGCCGCCAACGTACTGTGTCCCTGCTAACCCTTACATATTTCCTCTTCTGTTTCCACTCTTCTTCCACTTTATAGCAGATTGCATGCATGCTTGTTCTTTCATTTGCTGGTTTCTTCTCCTCTTCCTTGCATAGTTGGACAGCCTGGGTGACGGCTTCCTCCTGTAGCTCAGATTAGATTTGCTTCTTCTTTGTCTGAGACAATGCATGGCCTGGCATACCAATAGATTGAAAACTTTTCAGTACTATCGCACGACTTGTCATGGACCTCGCTTAAGCTACTAGTCTGCTCATTTCCATTTTAAGCTTAGTGTCATGATAAAGATGAGTGATATGAGTACAAAGGACATGCTTCACCGGCATCCCTGTGGCAAGTCTCATTTGTGCAATCATACATAGTCATAGCACATGCTTGTGGGTGATACCATCAAGAACAACATATGATAATTCAGGAGTGGCATAATGAGTGCCAGCAAACCTATTAGCAATACACTTGAAAAATTGCAGATTTCGCACACTAATTCAAGCATCTTGAAGCATCCAACAATATAATTTTCTATTTCTTTGCATAATACTACTCTTTACTATAGTGTGTTGCTGCCACAGACATTATATGTCACTTTCATATGGGTGTGGTGTAGTAATTTCCTGTTGGCGCAAGTGCTGGTGGGTGGCGCAAGTGCTGGTCCATTACTGTAGCTGATGTCAGACATCTACATGTCTGTGTCTGTCTGCAGCATCTGTTGCAGACAAATGCAGATGAAGTAGACTGTGGACCCATGTGGACCCATGAATCAGAGTGAAAAAAACTATTATCAGACTCTACACAGGACACTCAAGGGGAAGGCAGGAGTAAACAGCAGCTATGCCATGGAAAAAAATCCCATATATGTGGAGATGGCAAAGGAGATCCTCCTGTATGATGAGACCAAGGAGTTCTGGGTCCTTGCTCAGGCAAATCCAGGTGTGTTTGCAAGTTCAATTCATAGTCAATTCATAGCCTCCTTTACATCAGTGTAAGTCCCATACATGTCACTGGCATTTTTACTTAAAATTTTCAGCTTGAAATCTAAGTAACAGAAGCAGAATGCACTTCTTGTTGGAGACCATAAATCTCCCCTGTATTGTGGGTCCTAGGTGTGATGTTTGGGTGCTTACATATTTACCTTAGAGCAGACTTAGCCATACATTTCATGTTGTTCCCTCAGTAGCTCACAGCCTACTAATGGTGAGCACTCATATATTTCACAGTATATTACTTGCTGACATCATGTAGCCTACAGGTACAGTACCCTACTCAGTAGCTCACAATCTACTGAGGTAGTCTACAGATATGTTTCAAAAAATTTGGGGCAGACAGGTGCTGGACAACACCTATGAGGAGTTAATGAGTGGTAATAAAAACTAGGAATATTATAGGTATGCCAGTACTTTCTTATCATATGCTATTGGTAGAGTAACAGCTATCAGATGCAATCCAGACAGAATTCCTGTGGTAGGCAGATCTCCATGGATGGTGGCATACAAATCCTGCCTATAACAATACTTGAAGTTCTGCCAAGAGTGGGCAGAATTTTTCTGTGTGCAGTCAAGCTTCTCAAGCTACAGCAGGTAGCTGATCCTGAGTCCTCTCTCTGAAGCTGATCATCCCCATCACATGAGATCAAAGATGGTGAAATATCAGATGATTTTTTTTTAGGTGGTACTAGTGAATCATGTGTAGGCAGTTCTGAGATGATGAGTGTAGGTTACCTGACCCCCTTCACCATCACCACTTACATTTCAATTGCCTGCTCCCCCATTTCTCAGTCATTGTCACTAGCTGTCCCATCAACTCCCCTGTCCTTCATTTCTGAACCATCATCACTTGGCATTGCACTCTCTCACCCCACCATTCCCAACCATTTTTCACTTGGCATCACTCCACCCTCTGCAGTTGAGTGTCCCCAGCCATCATTGTGCAAAACTGTGAGCATAAGTGGTGATCCCCTCACATGACAATCCCCTGCTTCAAACTTCAACTGACACATCCATCCCTTAAGTGGGACTGGCTACTCCATTCCAAAGTCTATATCTGTGAATACAGACAACTTCTCTGATTCAGACACTGCTACACCAAAAAAAAATTCCACCCTCCACATCTCATCACTCCCCACCAGCCCTGTACCACCAGATGACAGTGAATTGCAGCCATCATCATCCAAGCCATCCTAGAAGTGTGTGTGTGAGAACCCTGCTAATAGGATCTCCACCAGTCTTGAGTCTGCATTGAAGAGCTTTGTCAAATGATTTCATCATAAAATGCCTCTTGAACCTCAACCACCACAATCCCCCCATGGGAAAGATCAGTCTACCAAGCACCATTGCTCATCAATGGAGCCTTGCTCCATCTGCTTGTCAGATGTGGGCAAGAGGTTCCACTCTTTCCCTAGGGGCACCTTTAGAGCTTGCTTCTCCCCTCTGATCTTCCCCAAGTTCATCTTGTGACATTTTGCATCTCACCCACCAGTATGGACCTGGACAACTAAGGATGGGCCCAACAAGGGCAAGTCATTCCCAGTCCCAACCATCCCTATTGTCTGTGAGAAGACAGCACCCTGGGCTGTCCACTGGGTTGTTGCAGTGTTTCACTTGTTCAAGACCCATCTCAATCCTGTCACCTTAGACACTGATACTGGTAAGGTGCACCAGAGCTGGCTATGCCTGTACCAGAACAACCTCCACATTCACCTTCAGTCTCAACTGAAGTCATCCCCCCCAATGTCCCACCCTCCCAAGCCCCCTCTCCCCTTGTCTAGCCCAGCTAAGGGCCACTCTCCCACTGCTATTGACCCCATTGCAGAACTTTGCACAGAGATCTGCTCCCTATGGGAGAGGTTCTATAAATACATCACTTCACATGAGGCATGCTGCTGAAGTAGGGAATCCACCTCATAGTGTATCATAGTGATGTCTACCTGTGGCCTGTGCTCTGACTCTGACTCCCCATCTGTGTCCCACTGACTAAGCCTCTCTATCCCTCGGCTTGCCCCTTCTCCCCTACTGCATGTGGCCCCCTCAAAAATGCCACAACGCCCTTGTCATTGTGCTGCTGCTTGTCCCCCATCTCCTCCTGATCCTGATCTGCTGTCTGATCCTCCTTTCTCTCGCCTTCCCTGTCTCCATCTGCTTCCCTGCTTTCCTTGTCCTTTATGTCCTCACGTTCTGCCTCCCTTATATGCTGCTGCTCGTGTACCTGTTGTGTGTACATTTCTTGATTTTTGTGTAGCTTTGTACCCAGTCTTGGTGTGAACATGCATAGTCTTCGTGCACTGTACTTGCACAGTAGTGGCATTCCTTCTAGGGTGGCAAGTTTGTATGAGTTTTGTATATGTTCAGTGACTTGTTGTGGTTGTGACCACTTGGGTATTAGCTTGCATTCTGTTTTGAATGTATAGTCAGCATCACTTCTATACACTTGGACAAGCTGTCTGGGTTCGAATGTCACTTCGCCCAGATACCTCCTTAGAACCCTTTTATCAAACACTGCTTTTCGTTTGAGTGCATGTCGCACTGCCACATCATATCCATCTAGCTGTTGTTGCATTGCATAGGCCATATGTGTCATTGCCTGTATCAGGTCAACTGGCAGGGCCTTGTCATCTGGTCTGACTCGTTTGGTGTCAATGACCAGGCCTAATAGCAACTCCTTCAGCATGTGCTTGAGTGCCAGTAGGAGCCTGTTATTTAGTGTGCATATGGCCTCGTCCAAATATTCTGGCCAGTTTTGTGGCAGATTTTCCCACTTTGTGTCCTTGGTGTCATCTTCACCTAGTTCTGGTGCACAGAGCTGTTTAAGGACATGCAGCAGAAGGCAGTTGGTCCCTTCCACTAATCTGTTGATCCATGGTGAGTACGCTGCTACCACATGATGTTTACACGACCACTTAGCACAGAAGTCTCGGACTGCATTATTGTCAAAGTGCTTTCCCCTGTCTGTCATGAACGTTTCTGGTGCCATGTAGTTGTTGAATATCAATGACAGGCTATTGGTCGTTGTTTTGGTGGTGCTGGCCATTTTGAACTTCGTGACCATAGGTGTTGCAAGAAGGTGTCTAGGAACAGTCCGAGTGTGTGGTATCCACCTTTGCCCGTGGGCATGCTGAGGTAGTCACCAACTAACAAGTCAAATGGGTGCCTATGTGTGACCGGTTCTAGTAGTGAGTGTACATGCTGTGGTCCGAGATTTTTACACTTAGCACAGGTAGTTATTGCATTCATGATCACAATGTCTATCTTGGGGGTGTGGAACTTGTCTGTGAGTGCTATTTTGATTGTGTCCCTTCCCCAATGTCCTCCCATGTTGTGTAGTTGTTTCACCTTTTGTTCCACTTCTTCTCTCATTATACACTCCATCCTACTTCTTGGTCGTATGCTCATACTTCTGTATATATGCCATAGTCATCCATCGTCAATGAAATACTGCAATGCTCTGTGATGTGCTTTGCTACAGATCTTTGGGTTTGTTGCTGTGTCTATGTTGAGGATAGCGTTGATAACTTCTAGGAAGATTGGTTCATTAGCGAAGCAGTTATGTAGTTTTTGATGTTGTTCATCAACACTACTTAGCATGAACACATCGTTAACAAGACCTGAGATTGCCTTTGGTTCGGGGTTGACTGTCCATTGACTTCTGTCTTCCTCTGAGTGTTCAGTGTTATCCCATTGCCTACTAAGGCTGTCTGCTACAACGTTGAGTTTGCCTGGTATGTGTCTCACTGCTATAATGTTGTGTGCCAGTATTCTGTCTCTCCATCTAGCGTGTGCTGCTGATATGCTGTCATTCGACAGGACATCTTTTAGCACTTGACAGTCAGTTTCGACTTCGACTGGATATCCCCATATGATATCTGAGAAATGGTCTAGTCCGTACTTCAGCACTGCGAACTCCAGTAAAAATGGCTTATAGTTGCACTCTGATGATGACATGCATTTCGACATGAACACTATGGGCATGATTTTGGTAGTGGTTTTGCTGCTTGGCAGCTGCATCTGAACACGTTGCATTAGTACTGCTCCTAGACCTTCCTGGCACCCATCTGTTGTAACCATGAATGGTGTGCCATCATATCTGGGTGCATGTAGTACTGGTTCATTTGTTAACACCATTTTGAGTTTCATGAATGCATTTGTGTGTTCATCTAACCACTTGTCCACCAGTTTGTGGTTCATCATCATGCATCTATATGTAGTTTTTTTTACTGGTTGTGGTACTTCCACTTGTTTTACCAAGTTTTGTAGTGGGCCTTCTATCTTTGCATAGCCCTTGATCAGATCTCGGAAGTGTCCTGTTAGACCTAGGAATGAGCTCAGATTTAGTGCATCATCTGGTTGCTTCCATTTAACAATTGCTGTTAACTTAGCTAAGTCTGGTTGTACACCCCTTGGTCCTACCATTGCTCTGGCAAATGTGGTTTCCATCATGAACAGCTTGCACTTTGATGGTGAAATTGATAGCTTGCATTCTCTGAACTGTTGGAATACTCAACATAGCATTTGTAGCATGCCTCCAAATGTGTCACTTCCACATCCACTGTCATCTACAAACAACTCTATGGTGTTGTCTGCTAGTAGGTCATGCAGTTTGTCTGTGACAGTTGCTGAGAAAGTTGTTGGCACTCCTGTGAGTCCCATTGGCATTCTTGTATACCAAAAGTAACCCTGTCCTTCCATGAAGAACGTTAGGTATGGCTTCCACTTATCCGGTGCTTCTATCACATAAAAGCCTGAGGCAAAATTGAAAATGGATACATATTTATGACCACTTAGCCATTGTTGTTTTGCTCGGATGTCACCTTGCTGTAATGGCAGGATTTGCATGACCTTGTTGAGTTCTCCAAAATTTTGGGTAACTTGCCAGTTCACCATTGTATCTGTGTTGTGCATGTTGACTGGAATGCTATCCACTGGTTCATCCATGTCTGGGAACAGGATGCTTATTCCAGCATTTTTGCACTGTTTGTTTAACTCATGCTGCAGGTCTTCTAGCATCAAGCCCATCTTGTTGTCATGGGCTTTTCATGTGAGCATGGTGGGTGCAACATGTTTTATTTTCGCTATTTCTGCTTGCTCGATCATGCCTGCATCTAGCATTTGTTGTACCCACTTGTGCATGAAGATCTTCTGCAGTGGCAATAATGGCCATTGGCATGGTGACATGGTGAACATCACATATGGTGGTACATTGAGGTCTATTGTTGTGCCTGGGATCAGTAGCACTTCCTTGATAGAGCATGCAAACACATCTGCATATTCCCTTATGAATGTGTTGATCTGCTCTCTTTCCTTTGGGCTGATGTTGCTTCCGACTTGTACTGCGTTCATGATGAAGTTGATATGTTTAGGGTTAAACGGGTCTGTTTGTCTCGTGAATGTATCTTCTTCTGCTTGCGTGATCATGTACATTTCTTCGTCCTTTGCCTGATCAGGTGGCATTGGTCATTCAGCTTGAGTCAGGTTCACTTCCACTCACTGTTTAATGTCCAGCATTTGACCATGGTCTCCCATGATTTGCTGGTGTTGCTCATCATGGTACCTGTTGTCCAACATTAGCACATTTTCTTCGTCTGCTATGCTTACCTGGTCTGTGCTGTAGTCATGCTTGGCTTTCAGTGTCTTTAGTAGAGGTTTGCCTGCTAGGAACGCCCAGCTGCCATTGCTGTTGAATACTATGAACATCGCTTGTACTTTGACCATTCCTACTTGCACTGTTCCTGTCCACTGTGCTGTAGCTGGGGTCATTGTGCCATTAGCCATCTGTAGTGTTCTGGAGGAGTTTTACCACCCCCTTAATCTACATATGCTTGATCTTATTGAACACCATGGTGCACATTGCATTTACCATTGCTCCATCATCGAATAGGGCCTGTAGTCATATTCATTTGCCTTCTGGGCTCTCTATTATGATGTTCTGTATGAAGGGGACAGTGTTGTTCTTGCAGGTTGCATCGTTCGTTGTTGTACTCACAGTGTATACATCAATTGGTCATTCGTTCGATACATGTGTGGTTGTACAATTTATGTGAGCACTGCTGAGAACTACCAGGGTCGTTGATCCATCTGTTACAATGACCTGTTTTTGTTTCCCTGTTTGTCTGCTATTACCAGCCTGATATCTGCAGATGTGTTCCTGTTGATGGGTCCTAATGCTCTCATGCACATCGCTCTCCATGCTGTTTCTCTCAGATCCAACCGCATGGCATCTCCAGGTGGCACTGGGCATTCACAACTAGTGTGCCCATGGGTGCCACATTTGTAGCACTCTCCAGAGCAGATTATGGCTGTTCCTGGCCTCAGTGGGAATGGCATATTTTCTGATACCCTGGCAGTTTCACCATGCATTCAAGTCCGCTGGGCTACCTGCATGTTGTATGCTCTCCACCCTTCTGTATTTGCAGCATGATGTTGCAGTTGGTTGACTACATTGCACACAGTGTCCTTCTGTGCATCTGTGAGCTGGGTTGGTGTCATTGGTCCATGCCTCATTTGCTGGATTGTAAAACAGGTGTTCGGCATGGCTACTGCCATCGTTGTTGGTCTTGTGGGTTGTACCATGAGTCGTTGTAGCTGCATCGTGATGCTCACAAGTGATGCCTTCTGCTGCTGGATGAGTCACTTTTCCCTCTCTTCCTCCTCTTTTTTCTGCTCATCCACCTCCTCTTTCTCTCTCTGCAGCTCTTCAACATCTATTTCCTTTACCCCTTTTGCCAAGTCCTCAAACATGGTATATTTCTTCTTTGTCAGGTTGTGTATGACCTTCAGCAACTTCTTGTGAATGATCCGCACAAGCCCTACATCCTTTTCAACTCCTGCAGCCTTTGCCAGTTGTAGTGCCTCCCTGGCCCAGATAACATGGGTCCACACTTTCATGCCATTGACGTCTTTCATGGTTGCCACTTCATTGTCATCTAGTTTTAGCACCAGTAACTCTTCCTGGTAGCGTTCTGGGGTTTTTTCCACTATGGGAAGGGGTTCCCATCTCTGGTTGAACGAGGCTTCCAGTTCTGTCCATGACGATTGCTGTTGTCCCATAAGGCTACTGTACCACGTCTGTGTGTCTGACCTTGGTGCTATGTAGTCCTGTAGTGCCTCAATCTTCTCTCCCTCATCCGTTATCCCCATGATTCACATGATGCAGTTAAATGTTCTCAAGAACATCTGTGGATCCTGCATGTCTGTTTCATCTCCTTTGAATGGCTTGAGCACTTCCATTGTCGCTGTGATATGTGTGTTTACTGCCCTTGTGTTATTCTGTGTAACTCGGTTACCCTGCTGCACCTGTGACATTGTTGGGGCTGTCGCTGGTGCATTTGTCAGTGCTACTGCTAGCGAGTAGTGACATAGCGCAGTGGTTGGTGTGAAGACTGAGTTTCATACATGATACGAGGTTGGTATTGGGGGTACTGGTAGTACTTGTGATGACGGGGGCCAGTATATACCGTCATCTGATTCTGGGCTTTGTGGCTGTGACAGCGGTATGTTCTGTGTTGACATGTACTGCAGTGGGGAGTCTGCTGCTTGGTCATTTTCGGGTGTTAAGGCGATGTCACTGTCTGTTGCCGGTGTGCTCAGCAGTGATGACGTTTGGGATGTGTTGGTGGACATCGTTCGAGCGACAAAGCGTCCCCAAGCATCCCTGGGTTGTTCTGTTCTGAACAGCAGTTTGGCTATGCTGCTTTAATAATCTGCTACTCAGCGATTTTGGTGGTTTTGTGTTCTCCACCCAGCATCCTCATTGTTCTCTGGTTTGGTACATGTCTGCAGGGTTTATGCATGTCTTCAGGATATATTGGGTTCTCTGCTTTGTGGGTTCGAATCTACTATTGTCACCATGATGAAGTAGGGAATCCACCTCATAGTGTATCATAGTGATGTCTACCCATGGCCCATGCTCTGACTCTGACTCCCCATCTGTGTCCCACTGACTAAGCCTCTCTATCCCTTGGCTCGCCCCTTCTCCCCTACTGCACTGCACACACCACAGTAACAGCCCTTCACCAGCCTCCTCAGAGGCCAACCCTGACCTTGAGTCTGAACATGACTCCACCCATTCCCCCCAGTTTATCCTGACAAGGACCAACTCCACCAGCAGAACTGTTCCCCTCCTGGTTGGTCACAGCCCTCCAGTCCCCAGACCTCCCCACCCACTTCACAGGCTCACTCACAAGCCCCAGCCTTCCACTGTCCAACCTGTTCCCAGATAATGTCATCAAGGCTGTCAAACTGAAGTTTGGCAGTGCCTCTCCAATCTACCTGGGTGTAAGCTGGTCAAGGCAACTGGCCATTGCCACCACAGCCAATCACAGCACTTTACCCTCCCCCCAGACCCATCTGTACCCACAGTTCAGCCATGAGTGGTCATCCTGATCTCATCCACCCACCCCCTCCCCACTACTTACCTTCCCCTTTGGCTTGTTGTTCTTACATAGTATTTGCTAACCCTTCTACTCCAAATGTTTGAATTCATGTGCAGCCTCAGGCTGATTGTTAGCTTAGTGACATGCCCCCTCCTTGTACTCAGTTATGTACATATGTTGTGTAGTCCTACATAGGGTGAGCAACCCCAACAAGGGACTTTAAAAGGAAAAAAAAAAAAGATTTCATCAGGCACAGAACAAATGGTTGGAGGTCAAGCATCACTGGATCAACTTCAATTATTGGAAGATGAAGGAGAAAATGACTGATTGTGAGCCAGAGTGTCAATACCAGCTTACCATGTAGAGCCAACAATTCATGTACGAAGAAATGATGGGTGCCCAGGAGCTTGACAGGATGAAGCTGGTGATTGAGTTGGAAAGGCTGTGGGCTCAGACCCTTGCCTTGGAGAATGGTGTAGCTGGTGGTGAAAGTTGAGGTACATACTTCTGATATCACTGACATTCATTTTCTTGACCACAGTGTTTGACTGTGTCTTTGTTACCATCTGGTGCAGAATGTCTGTTCCCCCCTTTACCCCCTCTCAGTTTTTATCCTTTGTATGCTGCATCCTTCCCTCCCTCTGCTACCCATATGTTCACATTGTAGATTAGCATGAACACATGATATCTGATGTGTGCTCTACTGTTCCCTTGAGGTTTGAGCATAGAAACCAAGGTAAAGGGAAACAAAATATATCCACAGTGAGCAACAAAATGGTTGCAATGGGGTTACTCTCTCAGGGAATGTCAGCAAAATCAGGTGCTCACAGCACTACCATGAGTAGAATGTATGACCAGCACCATTTGTTCCTTAAAAAAGCTGCAAAAAGTCATCCCTGTGCTGTTTCCCCCACTAATGCCTGAGGGGTCCTGATGCTAATCTATACTGGGAAAGCTGAAAATTGCATGGAGGTCAGCCTGGCACTTCAGGACATGAAGAGTGAACTAATCTGCTCTCAACTACTGTATTCCTGCCAAAGAAAAGCTGGCACCAAGATTGGGGTGAGGCATAGCCTCCTTTGCATACTGGGTGTCATGGAGGGTCAGCAAGAATATATCCTGCCATACAGAACAGTGGATGTCTGGGGGAGGAACATTTGGTCATTAGTGGCCAATGGAAATGCTGAGGGACATATGGCAGCAAGGAATCTGCACCCTGGAAGCCCAGTAGGCTAAAGACCAAGGGGTGAAGCTTACAACCTGAATGATCCAGTGTAGAGACCATAAAGGCAACTTGAAATGGAAAGCAAAGACACAAACCAACTTCAGAGCAAATTAGGAATTATGGCTTGGTAAATTTAGTTACAAATACATACTACCTATATACAGAAAATATATCAGCAACCATGAACAATGTGGGTTATAAGCATTACTAACATACTGGAAAATGCATGAGAAGAATTGAGGAAGACATTGAAATTCAATGAAAAAATACTTGCATCCTGCAACAGGAAGTCAAAAATAATACTGGAGAATAGAAATTAATCATCCTCACCACCTATACATTGCAAATAGCAATGGCATTCAATATAGATATGACTTCCATGACTCCACTCACTCTCTATGCACCCAAGTGCAACAGGAGGCAGTGAAAATGGTCAGCATGCATTTACCACCACCTGCAATGACTTCACTCACTTCCTATAAACCCAAGTGCAACACAGCAGCAGTGAAGTGGTCAGCATGCATCCACCACCACCTCCAATGCTGCAACCAACTTTCTGTGATCCCAAATGCAATAGCATGGCAGTAAAGATGGTCAGCATGCATCCTGCATTACCTGCAATGACACCACTCACTAACTATGAACCCAAGTGCAACAGGAGAGCAGTGATAATGGTCAGCATACATCCACCACTGCCTACCACAATTCCACTCACATCCTATGAACTCCAGTGCAATGGGGTGGACATAAAGATAGTCAGCATGCATCCACTACAACCCATCATGACACAACTCACTGCCTATGAGCATAAGTATAAAAAGAAGGTTAGCATGCATCCTCCACTACCAGCCATGATTCCACTTACATTCTATGAGCACAAATGCAGCAGGTCACATTCAAGATGGTCAGTCAGCATGCATCACCACCAGCCATAACTCCACTCACCCACTATTAATGGAAGTGTAACAATTTGAAAGTGAAGATGGTCAGTGTACATCCACCACCTGCTACCATGACTCCACTACTCTCTATGAAGTCAAGTGCAATGGGTGGCATTGAAGATGGTCAGCATTCATTTCACCAGTGCCTACCAGTAAGCCACAAGTCCACTCACAAACTATGAACCCAAGGGAAATAGGATGGCAGTGAAGTTGGGACATTGGTCAGTATGGATCCACTGCTGTCAACCATGACCCCACTCACTTCCTATGAACCCAAGGACAAGAGGGTGACAGTGAGGACAGTTATCATGTATCTGCCACCACCTGTCAAGACTCCACTCACTCACTATGAACCCAAGTGCAAGTTAGCAGTGAAGGTAGTCAGTATGAATCCATGACCACCTGCCATCCACTCACTCTCTACAAACCCAAGGGCAACATCATGGAAGTGAAGATGGTCAGAAGGCCTCCACCACCACCAGTCATGACACCACTCACTGCCTATGAATACAAGTGCATTGGGGGAATAGTGAAGATGTTTAGCATGCATCCACCTCCACCTGCCATTACTCTACTCACAAACTTTGAACCCAAGTGCAACAGGAGGGGGAAGTGAAGGTAGTCAGTGTGCATTCACTACCACCTGCCATGTTTCCACTCACAAACTATGAACCCATGGGCAACAGCATGGCAGTGGAAATGGTCAGCATGTGTCTACCACCACCTGCCATGATACCACTCACTCTCTATGAAACCATGTGCAACAGGGTTGTAGTGAAGATGATTAGCATGTATCCACCACTACTTGGCATGACTCCACTCACTCTCTATGCACCCCAAGTTCAACAAGTGACAACAAAGATTGTTAGCATGCATCCACTTCCACCTGCAATGACTCCACTCACTTCCTATGAATCCCAAGTGCAGCAGGATGACAGTGAAGATGATCAGTGTGCATCCACTACCATCTGCAATGACTCCACTCACACCCTATGAACCCAAGGGTAACAGGGTGACAGTGAAGATGATCAGCATATATCCACCACCATCAGCAGTGACTTCACTCACACCCTTTGGACCCATGGGTAACAGGGTGAAAGTGAAGGTGATCAACATGCATCCATCATGACCTGTCATGACTCCACTCACTTCCTATGAGCCCAAGTGCAGCAGGGTCACAGTGAAGATGATCAACCTGTGTCCACCACCATCTGCAAAGACTCCACTCACTTCCTATGAATCCAAGGGTAACAGGGTGGAAGTGAAGGTGATCAGCATGCATCTATCATGACCCACCATGACTCCACCCACTCCCTATGAACCCAAATGGAACAGAGTCACAGCCAAGCTTATCACCATGCATCCACCACCACCTGCCATGACATCACTCACTGCCTATGAACACAAGTGCACCAAGGTGGCAGTGAAGATTGTCAGCATGCATGAGTCCACCCCCTGCCATGACTCCACTCACAAACTATGAATTCAAGTCCAACAGAGCAGCAGTGAAGATGGTCAGCATGCATCCACCTTCCACAACACCACTCACTGCCTAGGAACACAAGTGCAACAAGGCAGGGTCAGCAGCCATCCACATCACCCACCATTGCTCCACTCACCTGCTATGAACCCAAGTGCAACAGGGTGGAAATGAAGATGGTCATCATGCATCCACCACCACCTGCCATGACTTCACTTACTCCCTATGAACCAAATTGTAACAGGTGGCAATGATGATGTTCAGTATGCATTCACCACCACCTGCAATGACACCACTCACCCACTATGAAATCAAGTGCAACACAATGACAGTGAAGATGGTTATGACACATCCACTACCACTCCCATGACTCCACTCACCCACTATCAACATAAATGACATTGAAATGGTAAAACTATGTTTAGCAGGAATCCAGTAGTTGTCACAATTCCACTAACTTTCTATTAAGGAGCATCATTAATGATCACCTCATTCATAGAGTTACTTATTTTCTTACAAGTGGGAACCATGTCATTAGGCTGCATTCTAGAGCATTTGGTCCCATCCTGCTATCCTGTTTCTTCATGTAATAGTTCATAGTTCTTGCACATGTTAGCACATTTCAGATCTTCCACTATATCACTTACATCATTATAGCATACTCTATACATAGCCCCAGGTTGGACTGCTGTGTTGATATGAGCAGTTGCTGCAGCCCTTCCTCAATGCATTTGCTGTACATTTTAGCAGGCCTCTACAATCTGTACCCTTCTTCTGCATTCCTGTAGTATTTTCCATTAGCTGTCTCATTCACCAGTCAAAATTTAGTGTATTGACCAGCCAGTGCCAAATAGTCATGAGGGGGAAACCTTTGCTCATTCAACCTTCCCTTTACCATCAGAAGACAACTCTCTAGAAGATCTTCCTTCACCACTGCAGTGCATTGCTCTGCTTCATCTGTACTCAACTCATGCCCTATAATCTCCTCAACTTCCTCAAATGCATCAAGGCTCAAAGCATCTGCCTTTGTCAGCAGTACAATTACAGGTACTGTGCCAAGCCCCATAGTTAATGGGAAAACAAAGGATATCCTGTATACTCACCATGCCCTGTATCACAGTAATCAAAAAACTTCTTTTCAGCAGTCACAACCATCCGATGTCTATCAGTCAAAGAGATGCAAAACCTTAAGCAATAATGAGAACTATATCAATGTGGTCAGTGTTTTGCTATGGGTGTCATTACCAAATGATATGGATTCTCTTGTCCAATTTTGTTGTCTTGGCACGATCCATCACAAAGTTCTTCATCATGTCAAACTGCTCCACACTTCCAACCTCAAATCCGCATGAATCATGAAATACAAAGCCCGGATTACTTGCAAAGACCAGTTCATCCTCAATATTGTGGTGGCCATGCTGGATACATTCAAAAATATATTACATAATATCCAGGAGACGACCTCACCTTTAGTGAGCCCTGTACCACTGTAGCATCCACCTGAGTATAATCCAACACGTTAATCTCGGACAAGTACCACGCAGGATGCATACCTTCTGTCCTTGTCCATTAAATATTTCTGGCTGCTCCGTAGTATTACAGACCCTCTGCAGAATTGTTGTTTTACCTGCATTTGCTCGCCCCATGACAAGAATGCGAAAACGGTCAATGCGTGCAATATGTTGTTTGGCTTCTGCAGGATCTGTGTGAATGGGAGGAGATAACAAGGGTGGCACTGGTTATTCATGTTGTTAGACTTGTTCCGTGCATCAGAAGTACAGCACTTACTTGGCTGAGCTGCCCTAGTTGGAGGGGGAACTGGTGTTTCGATTGGAGAAAGAGCTAGTGTTTCGACTGGATTAAGAACTGGTGCTTCGATTGCATCGTCATTCGCTGAAGGTGGCTGCCAACACCAAAATCTGCTGAAACAACCCACAGGTATGAATAACGAAGACAAATTTCTTGGGTTGTAGTACTAGGAGGCAGTAAGCGTATGGTTCAAGATGGAGATGGACGAGTGGCAAGGGCAAGGCGCTACTGCCTGCACTCTTGCACTATCCCACAGTCATTATGTGACCCAACTTCTTAATTGCGTAAAGCGTGAATCATGGAATGCTGTGGGTTATGATATCGTGTTTGTTGCTGTAGGCTGATACTGATTTTCATTGAACTGCGACGAGTACGGTACCGATGACCATATCTACATCTGATGGAGGGTCGATGTTAGAAGCGCTTATTTCCGCGAAGGAGAATGTTAATTCGTCGCAGATCCACTTAGCAGTTGGGACTAGAAGACGCGGAAGGTCAACGATGAGAGGGTTCGTCATTTCACTGAGGCGGGTGAAGAGTGTCAAGCAGGTAAGACGCCTCGACTACCGCTCCATGTGTATGTGATTGAGCTTACCTCCAAGTAACATCTCTCTCTAGCAGATTGCCTGCATTCTAAAGTGTCAGCCAAGCGGCCCCTTGATGTGCACGATGATAAGCTGAGGGCCGGACATTCACAAAGTAAAGCTGTAATGTCAGGAGGCCATTCGTATATCCGGTCCAACACAACAGACTTCGACAAACTCCTCTAGTGAGCGAGTGGAGATGCTAAGGGCAAGTTGAAGCATTTCAACCTTATCAAAGGGATCCGATGTGCGATGGTCGGGCATCTACTCGTAAGCGACTTATCTGATACTGGAATGTATTATGGTTTGACAACGCATGGGCAAGCCTGTGACATGAGGTTAGGTCCAGAGCGCATTGTGGAGGATAAGCCGTACGTTGACCTGGCTTCACAGAGTATGAAGTTGATGGATAGGCGTTCGACATCACTAACTGTTTGCTTGACCAAGAATTGGCAACGAATGCATCCATCGATGTATCAGTGGAACTTCTCTAGGGTTTTTCAATGCTTCCAAGAAGCACCAACGATGGAGGAGTGGGCACCGTGCCAGGTACTTGGTGGGTACAAGCAGAAAGGCGGGCTTCCGCGGTTCAGTGTGGCGTACGGGAAGTTCGGCTTGACAAGCACCTTCCATAGACTCAGTGAAATGCGAAGAAAGTTTCTCCGCGACAGGCTGCTGCAGTTGTACAAGACTTGTACAGCTGGTGGTGGGTTTTGCGCGTACTCTGCTTCGCGGCCTGTGCATTGATGTCGCCAACTGGCAAGTTTGATGAGCACATCAATTTCCTTCACCAACGAAACGACTTTGATCTCCACGGGACAGTAAAAGCCGGGCCCGAAAATGAAGATGGAAGAATGGCCAAGACAAGTGAACAACTGAAGTGCACTGCTTCTATGCCTAGACGAATCCTGTCAAACGTTGTGGTGTGTCCCAATCCACTGCCCCTTGCTCCGGGCCCGGGTATAAGAAATCTGCAGAGGGTAAAAATCAGAAGTGCCTGCCCCTTACGACTACTACGACCAATCGTATGAAGGACGTGTCTATACCGGATTCAAAGGCGGACGAGCAAGAATAGCGCCACGTGGTCGATGGAACAACTCACGGCTAGTCACGGCCCGCGCACAAACTTCGGACCGGTACCCGAGACCACGACGCTGGACCACAGAGAACTGAACTCGGCGCAAGCAGCACGCCGTCGTCAATGTCTGTAAAACGGGATGCGTTTCTACGAGCTGTACCCCTCAACCACACATGCATCCGGGAAAATCTTCCACCTCCATCCAAATGTTTCTCAGGCTCACGTTAAAGCTAGATGTGAGTATCGTGGCGCACAAGCGAGGTCGATGTTGCTATCACACCGTCTGACATGCTTTCCCTCTCAAGGGTCGCATCAGTTTGATCTATCGATATACCTTGCTCTTCGTGCAGATCATGAACTCGTGAAACCCTACATCCGGATTCCGCTCATGCTCGGAATGCTCCGCACGCCCAACGCACGAGCCCTTTCCAAGCTTTCCAACGTGTCTACGATGCGCTCCGACACCCGCGTCTGGCGAGGACGGGGTCATATAATGATCTACTGCAAACAGAGATTGTAGGGAGGTATGGACATGTGTACAGGAAGCATGTTGTTTGACGATGTACACACGCCGGCGAGCATGCATGCATTCTGGGCTTCGCGCATATCGTTAGCTTTAATCAAGCCTTCGGACACCTTCAGTACACCGGCGACGGATGAAATAGGTGTTATTCTGAAAGGGATACGTATAGCAGCGCCGGTAAGCTCGCTCGACTACCTTCGGCCATGAGGATCTGAGATTCGTTTCCATCAGGCACGTAGCAATCTTGATGGCGCCTGCGATATCACCAGGGAGAACTCAAAGCAGAAAGTAGCACAAGCTCGACAGGACGTGCAGGAAATTTATGTCCGCGAGTGATGAAAAGTGGCAGTAGCATCGGGAACTTCTACCCCGATGGCCAAGTTCCAGATCTGGAGTTCTTATGTCCTATACACAAGTACATTGGGGTGTTGACTAAATGCGCGTGCAGAAGGATCCGACTTCCAAATTTCACTTCCGATTATCAGCCTTTCGGCTCCTCCGGCTCTGGTTCAGGCAACATCCTCGACGCGGTCGCGTCTGTACCCTGGTTTCATCCTGGACCGTCAGGTATCGCGTACGTCTTTTCCACTATCGACAACCTCGTTGGTGCATTCAGATCGAGAAGAGGGTCCGTCAACGAGGATTTGAGGTTTGAAGATGGGGGAGTGATGTTAGTTGGAACTGTCCTTATCTATCTTCGTTCGATTTGAGGGGAAGAAGGAAGGAGGGCGAGCACTTTTCGTATGTTGTGTATGGGTGGATATCGGTGAGTCGACGGTGCTCGGATGGATGGTGTTCTCATCTGTGATCAATGGTTTCATTATGCACATTGTACACGCGCACACCTCAGATGTCATTCATGGGACAGAACAATAATTTTGGACATCCTTGTGTTTGTCATGTATCAATCCTTCATTCTTCTCTGTGCTTTCCATCGCTGATATTGATATTCATCACGTGATCGACTACGCGTTCTATCTCCTGTCTTGGGGATGTGCGCCGAGGCTTTGAACACGTTGCAAGAGCATGTACATAATGTCTCATGTCCATCACCACGAGTCCGAGGTTTCGATGACGACCAACACCACCGTAAAAACGCATCTAGTTTTCTATTCTAGCCACAACCACACCCTAAACACATGAAACAGAACGCATGGGAGAGCAGAGTTATTGGATATACCAAGGCCAGCCTTGGAAGTGAGGGAGGATAGGACGTAGGCGAGACAGAACGAGAACAAAAGCATGCACGAGAAACACAGACGGTTGCAGGAGAGAATCGGTATTAGATCTAGCACAGTAATTACTAAAAATCGGGTCAAATGGGGGTGAGAAGTGAACGAAATGCAAACGTCCCTGTGCGTTTGGGGATGAGTGGATCAAAGCGGTGGAAATGCGGCGATGAGGAACGTGTACGACCCGCAGTATAGCAGCTTCGAAGAGGATATCGTGTCCTCGTCAATTCATTTTTGGTCCCGTTGGATAGTGCCGCGAAGACCTAATTCTCTTTCATATCTATGTCAATAGGGTCATCCAAGTAGTCAGCCTGGTCTGGGATAGCAGGGCTGGATGCGCGAGAGGGCATCATCCTCGATGGCGATTGCAGAGGATAGTCTGGACTGAGCAGTGTCGGCGAAAGAAGGGTCGGAGAGTATGATGGGAGGGAAGACAGGCTGACTGTGTTGTCTGTCCATGACCCAGCGCCGCGCATGGACAGTGGTTGGCGTGCGGGCAGAAGATGCATTGTTGGAGGAGGGAGCAGTCCACCTGAGCCTTTCGATGTTGGAGAGGGAGGAGGGACGGCTGGGAGGGGCGCGGTGGGTGGGGGAGCTGTAGGGACTGTACGACGGACGACGCGACGCGACCTGAACGCACCCTTAGTCCATGAAATCCGTGACAAAGAAAGGGACCCACCGAAGAGTTTGCATCGCACTTCCACTTCCACTTCTCAACCTCCCAAAGAGAGAATTGTTCTCGGATGCCTCGTTTACACTTCCAGCGCGACTGCGTGCAGGAGATACGATACCAGCACGTTGGAATGCGCTGGTGGCATTCCGACTGGGAGACTTGATAGCAGCCATTGGACTGGCAGCTATGTTAATGCTTGAGCGCCGCCTTCGCATGCGAGGGCGTTCGCCAGCCGCATTCGCGTTGACAGCCTTTGGGCGGGGTGTCGTGGGTGTGATCGGTGCATGTAAGAATTCCCGGTCGACTGTATCAACTGGGCTAGAAGGGAGGAGTGTACAGTCTGTCGGGGTGGAGGGTCTAGTGATTCCAGGAGCGAGAAGACCAGACGAGAAAAACGCAGAGTAGGTCACCATCGTTGTCAACTTGGGAGTTGAAATCGCTGAAAGGGTTATAAGTTCAATATAATAGGGATTATATAAGCGAGGTACGGAGACGAGTGGCAAAAAAAAAGTGGCCAGCGGGGGGGTCGAACCCACGACCTTCGCGTACCAACCCTGCAGTCAGCTCAGGAAGGGGAGACCGAGCCACCACAGGGTCGAGTTATTAGCACGACGCTCTAACCAACTGAGCTAGCCGGCCGTCGAGTGCATGGACGGTTTTTTTTGACTGCCACAGACAATGCATCCAATGATATACACGCCTCCATCATCAATACTCTGATGTTGGCCGTGATTGACTCCAACAAACTTCCTGGCAGAGCCAGAATTAGTGTCCGCGTTGCACTTTTCCGAATGTCGAGCACATGGATGCTCCGCTGTATGGTATGTGTCACTCCGTCCCTCGATATCACCATCTGGAGGCATTTATGACACTAGTCCAGCTGAGACACTGGCACATTGATAGATTATAAGACAGTATGTACTTCGGAACCTCGTAACTATGGCGAATGTGGCCCACATGCCACGCTAAACATTCACTGGCAGTGGAGGAATGTAGTTCTTGGTTCTTGTGCGTACGTCACCCGTACCCCTCAGGGATATGCGACCTTCACGCATCCGCACTTATAATGGCGGTTCTCGACGAGTGTTGAGTATCCATCCCTCTCAGCCAACTGCCAGGGGGCGGACTCTTGCTTCCTTCCTTGCTACTACACTTCTCGCTATCTCGGCTGTCTGCCTTCGTCAGCATAGCTCTGGAAAGATGCCAACGTTCCGGTGCATACCTCAAGGGACTGCCCGATGCCGATCGTGCCTGTGCTTCCTTCCTCAACGCACGCGTACCAACTGGCGCAATCACCGTCCCTGCCGCTAACTTGGCATACGTCCAGTAAAGTACTTGTGTTGGCACCGGCAATCCACCCATTTATTACAACTCCGTCTTCGACACCAGCAGCTCAACCACGACTGAAACAAAGTCCATGTGGATGAACATCGGCATTCTCACTGGCGAGATCGTCAATGTCGTATGCAGTCTGGGCTACTTCAGCATAGAATGTACCCGCGTAGTACCGTCCTGGTGCATGCGTAACGTGACATTGTAGGCCCGGATCAAGATACACTCGCACCCAGCCGTGTCATCACCAACCAGTCCATCGGTGACGCACTCCCTTACGCTGATTTTGAAGACATCTACGGTATCTTCGGAGTAGGTCCTGGTCGTCACCCAGGGAACCCTCTACCCATCGCAGTGCGGTCTCACAGGGATGGGTCCAGGATAAGGTTCTAGATGTGCACTTTATCCCGCAAATATCGCATATGATGGTAATGAACCCAGCCGTCTTTGTTTGCGTTCTGTTGTTCCCGAACACTGACTCATCGATCAGATGGAGCAATCACATATGGCGGCATTCCTAGCGAGATTCTCGGATGCGACAGTAGTTATAGCGCCTGCTTCAACCGATGGAAGAAGCGCCTCATTCTGGCGAGTTCTCCTATAGAGGTTATACCCTATTTCCGGTATGGAGGCGATACCGTAGATCAGCCTAGTAGCTAATTTTCTGGTAGATCGATAAATGGGATCTCTATGAAGAGATAGCTATGTACCGAGGCAAGGCCGGTTGTGGAGTTGAATAGCGTCGCAATCCCAAGAGACGACGTCTCTTTGATTGCATTCTGGGCAATGAAAAATAGTAGATTTGGTGTCAAGGTGCGGTTTTGTTCGAGGTCGAAGGTGTAAACATGGTGTTGCAATTACGTGTATCAACAAGTGTAGCTGGCGCACGCCGCTATGATCCTGTGGTGCGGAGAAGGCGAGGGATCCCAACACATACGTCCGCTCATGCCTCCCTTCCCACCTGCCTGTAGCCCTTCAACTTCGTTATCCCGCCATTTTACAAAGGCTGCGAAAACAGGTAGATACTCTTGACGACCCGGCTCATCCCTACATACTGGTGAGTGTCTTGCGGTTTACGCACACACATACCTTTTACACTTACCTCTGGATGTGGTAACGACTGCACCCACTCCTTGCACGGGGTGTGTGTAGTAAACAGTATGCGAGTACGTTCCCTCATCACTCCTACACACCGCGTCGAATAACCCACCCCTGTCGATCCCAACTGCTTCTCCGCCGGCAACTCAACCTTACCAACAAACAGCCCCTCAACTTCACGGCAACGTAGGTTCTTCCCGATGAGCGTTGTGGCTACACGAAATGCAGGGGGGGCAAGATGAAGAACAAGTAGTAGGCGGGCGTGGAGTTGGGTGGCTTCGCAAATCCCAAGAGACGACGTTTCCTCGACTACGTTCACATGTCCATTGAAAAGCGGTGATTTGATGTCAAGGTGCGGTCCCGTTCGAGGTCGAAGGTGTAAATAAGCAGGTGTTGGAATTAGGTGCCATCAAGGCGTGTGGTTGGCGCACACATTACCACTGCTGTGGTCCTGTGGTACAAGGGGACGCAAGATCTCAACTTCGTGGTACCGCCGATTTATACAAGCTCTGAAAACGGGCATATCTTCTTGACGACCCAGCCTATCCCCACTGACCGGTGGGTGTCTTGCGCCCCATGCACCCACGTACTTCGTATACCTGTCCGTGCCTGGATGCGACAATGATTACACACGCCATCGGGCGAGTTCCTTGCGACGAGTGTGTATAGTAAACGGCTATGACTACCCTTATGCGTCCCATCTCATCTACGTGTGACTGTGTCAATTGGCCTGCCCGCGGTGTCCTTCTCGCTAATGACCTGGCACCGCCAACTCGGTTCCACCACTTTACTCATCACTATACTACCAACAAGCAGCCAATCAACTTCGCAGTAACGACAAGCTCTTCTCGAGGGCGTCACGAGTGTCTAAAATGCAGAGGCATGAAAGACAAGTAAGTTGTCATTGAGCATTTGGAACGGAATATATTGGACTTACTGGATACGTACATTTTTGGTCTATCTTTTCATTCGACGTAGATGTCCTCGATAACTGCTACCAGCCGTTGGTGTATGCGTGAGTGCCAATTCATCGATCTCTTTTTCCGACCTTGCACATGTTGCTCCGGGGTGCTGGTGATGCTGGGCTCACGAGCATCGTATGCAGGAAGGAACCGCCTTCCACTTACCATTAGTGAGGACAGGTTGGGTTTCATTATCGAGTTGAAGGCTTTAGACACCTACACGTGATGTGGTGAATGGTCCAGCGCCTTTCTCCGACAGCATGTTTGTCCGGTGTGCCGATAACCGTGCTGATATCCAATTTACATAACGCTCCTCTTTCCCGTCCCCGTACACGTCGTCCTCAGATATTATCAATGATGCGCGAACGGGTGCCTTGTACAGGAACATCCTGGGGATTTGCTCTGGTCGTGTATACCAGCTGTGGAGACCTGACCAGTCTCGAGAACTATGTTATACATGTATGTGCTGAACGGTTGGTTTGGTGCGTCGACACGCTATACCCAACGATTCATGGTCTGTGATCTGTAGGTGAGGATATTCATTGCGTGCAGACACTTTTCTTAATGCCATTGACCACCCCTTGTCTACCATCGGATCGTTGCATGCAGTACTGACATACTCTTGACATTTGAGAAACTAGAATGCCGTGTCAGAGAGTCTTTCCCAATGCCGCAAAAAGTGTCACCCTGTCCCACCCCGTCCATCTCCACCCATCACCATGGCCTGGTATGAGGACGGTTCTCGACGAGTGTTGAGCACCCACCCCAGTTAGCCAGCCACCAGGATACGGCCCACATTCCCCTCTCCACCCATAGTACCTCTCCCTATCTCGGCATCCGCCTTCGTCAGCACGCCTCTGCCAAGAATACCGCAGGGGATCACTTAATGCCAGTCGCGCCCGCACTTCATACCTCAAGAACCATACGTCGACTGGCCCAGCGCTATCCATCCAATACAAAACTGGTGTCAGTATGTACATACAACCTACATATTACAACCTCATCGTGGACATCGGCAGTGCAAGCACGTTTTGTGGGACTAGAAAACAAATACATGCATACGAACATCAGCATTCCTACTGGTGAGACGGTCAACGTCACATCCGATCAAGCTTCTCTGGCGTAGAATGCTCGTGCATAAATCTCGCCACACCCACGCCCAACTCGCGACTTACACTTGCACCCAACCACATCATGTCTTACAACAAACCAAACAAAATATGTAAATTTATCACACACTTGGTACCTGCGGTATCGTGCAGGAACGATAGTAATAGCACCCAATGTTCGCAGAATCGAAGACGAACGCTGAGGATCGTGCTTCTCGATAGGCAACTCCACCGGTGCTGTGTATAAATTATCCAAGCACCTGCCAATGCTAGGCAGACCTACGACATTGAACTGCCTGAATTGTGGGTGAGCATGCGTTCTCAAGAATTGGGTGCATACGTGAGGTGTTGGGGCAGTTGCACACAATACTTTAAGATGAGGGAAAAGCAAGCCGGGTTTTTCGTCTGGAGGGATATGCCACAGTGAACCAACGCGGTTGGGGAGATCGACGTAGAGCCTTTTTCTTCTGATAAAGAATTCTGCATTTGCATGCGTGAGGACGAAAAATCCTATGTTGCACTAATCTATTAACAAGTTGACTTGGGGCCCCTGTGGCCTGCGGGCCTCTGCCAGTGCGCGAATGAGAGTCTGAGCTCACCGGCAGTCAGTCCGTCGTTCGAGCCGGCCGTTTTAGATACGACACGTTTGGGTGGCGGAGCATGTTGGAAATGTCTGAAAATCAAGTTGTGCTCTTTCTGCAAGTACCCAACTGCCTGAGAGGCGTATCGGTGTTGGTAAAGTGTCAGGTCGATTTACCACTACTTGTTGTCCCCACTCCGAGACTCGTTTGGTCTCTAACGGCTATGGAGAGTACCCTTGTACCCATATCGCGTAACGGTGTGGCGGCGATTCGCAGGTTTGCAATTTGAAGCTTGTTAGCTGTGAGGCTTGAGGTGTGTACTTTCAGCTTGAGGCCGGGGTTAACAACAACTTTGGGTGCGTTTAACGAAGGATTTTTGTCCCTTATGCGACGTGTTTCTGGTTTTGCTTAGTCGCATGTTGCGGATCTGCGTTGTATGTTACAGCACGTGAGGGAACGTTGCTCACCTACATACCTCATCGAACGTCGATTTCAGCTTTTTCCTGGT
This sequence comes from Pisolithus marmoratus, assembly GCA_024613145.1. NCBI lineage: Eukaryota > Fungi > Basidiomycota > Agaricomycetes > Boletales > Pisolithaceae > Pisolithus > Pisolithus marmoratus. Next base: position 27,973 of record JANFAE010000512.1, on the reverse strand, counting down.
ATTCACGTATTTTAACAACTGTGTTCGTACATTTGAGTCGTTGGACGTAGAACCTACGCAACGATCACAGAGGGACTCCTGGGTGATTTGAAACAAACGTTTTCGAAGGGGTAGTCACGCTTGCTTCCAACTTCCGCAACATTGTTGTGTTCACCTCACAAACGTGGATAATAGGTCGTCGGCTCTGAGATCTGAAGCTTGAAGACCCACTATCGTCATTGATGCTGAACAGTACCACAGACGTGGTAGGGGTGATAAATGAGAGTCGGGGTGCTGAAGAAACGTCGCTGCAGTGCCCAAGGCGGAGAGCAAAGTGGAATGGTAGAACAACATTCCTCAGGGACAACAGTCATCGCGAGGGACGGATGGGATGCTGTGTATAACGACACCCCACATGCGTTGTGACAAGATACGAGGGTGGGGCGTTGCTGAGGTATCAGAGTCCCTGCAAGTGTGCGGTAATGGGCACACGTACCCGAGAAGCACGCTGCCTAGACGGATTCTGTCAAATGTCGTGACGTGTCCCAATCTTCCTCCCCGGGCTGTTGACTCTCGAGGTCGTCTAAGTGTGCATTGGAATTTTACAGAAGGTGTACCTGCTGGTTACGACGACCAGGATGCACTGGAGTATGTCACCTAACAGGGGCCGTTTGAACCTGATGGGCGCTAAATGGGAACAAAAATGACATGCCGTGGCCAAATCTGGGCTCCCACCCGGGATCGAGACTTTGCACCAAGACCACCCAAACACTCGACGACACTCGATGCAGCTGCAAGCAACGTGTCGTCGCCAATGCTTGCTCAGGAGAACACTATTGGACTCGAGATATGCCTCTATGAGTTGTACTGGTCAATATCCTTTCCCCACACACCGCAATCCGACACCCGAGGAAATCTTCCATCTGCCTCCAAACGCTTCTCAGGCCCAAATTAAAGCCAGATGTGAGTAAACCAATGACGACGTTTCTGTCGCGCCCTCTGGCATACGTTCTCTCAAGGGTCGCATCAGCCTGATGTACCATCCCACACTTCATCTACCTGTTCATGTAGATTATGAACTCGTGAAACTCTACCATCCCGATTCCGCTCATGCAAAGAGTATTTCACACACCGAGCGCACCAGCCGTTTCCAAGCTTTCCAACGTGCCTACGATATGCTCCGACCCCCCCATCGGGCAAGGACGGGGACACATGATGATCTGCTTCACGCAGAGATCGCTCGGAGACGTCGTCACCGGCCGCATGGAAGATCGCCGGGTGGTATGGGAATGGGTGCAGGGAGCATGCGTTTTGACGATGTGCACACACAGGCAAGCAGGCGTCCACTGTAGCGTTGACTCATATCATCAACTTTAATCAAGCCTTCGGACACGCTCAGTACACCAGCGACGCATGAAATAGGTGCTATTCTGAAAGGCATATGCATAGCAGCGCTGGTAAGCTCGTTCCTCTGCTACAACCACAAGGAAGAACTGAGACCCGTGTGCATCGAGTGCGTTGCAATATTGATGGCACCCGCGATATCACCAGGAAGAACTCAAGACAGAAGCGCAGCTTCCAACTTGGCACAAGCTCGACAGGACGCGCAGGAATTTGGCATGGAGCGGCGCAGACAGATTAGAGAACTTGTACGGGAGTATGAAACGGAACGGGGGGAGCCGTTCAAGAGACGAACAATCACGAGACGACATAGGGAACGTCCTAGAGACCATTCTCATTCTGAGCAATGTTCAGAGGAGACGACCTAGATGAGACGGGCGTTTTTTGCATTTGACAGGTCAGTAGCTAATCGCTGCTCGTCGTTGTGTTCTTGTCATACTGCTGCCGTCTATTATGCGTTAATACCCTAACTCCAAGAAACGTTTTCCGTTACATCCGTCAGCTCGCTGTCGTGACCAGGCAATTCCAGGGTAGGTGTGCAATATGTCTCTGCTGCCAGGAGTCAAGAAGCGCAGACTGAGGCCGCGGAGGGCCTCGTTAGTGCCTGACACGGACCACGTCACCGCCCAGACTGGCGTGGAGGGATAAGGTAACTATACCTATACCGCACTCAATATGGCATTGGTATTTTACCTTCACTAGAACGTAGAACAGAACTTGAAACTTAAGCCGAGTTTCAAAGAAAACTTGGAGTTTTCTGTTATATCATCAGCTCGTGGTCGTATACGAAATGTCTCCTGTCCAGTGCTCGGCAGCACGAAGCCCAGACTGGGACTGCGGTTCGTTTTGATAACACACGGTGCAGCTACGTCACTGCCCAGACTAACGTGGACTGAAAAGGTAACAGTATCGCACTCTGACTCGGAACTATATTTTATTTCAAGTTGAGTATGTAAGTTTTTATTACCACATCTTGCAGCGGTTGATTGAAATGGCACCTACGAATCCGTTTTGTCATATGTTTGAGGCAATTCTCACGTGACGGGCGCCTTGGACACGTGCGAAGGACGCCGAGACATATGCATGGTCCGGACTCGGTCTTCTCCATTCTGCAAGCCAAGCACCTTCTGCAGCATGGAAAGGGGTCAGATTATCATGACTATTGGTACACGAGCTCCGTTCTTGTCACCATCCTCCATCTGCCCACCCGCCGCCACTCACATTGTTCGACGACGGGCGCTTACATTGCCACGACTGTCTTGCCAACAGTGTCGTCTTCTAGCCAGCCCAGCGTTCCCTCAGAAACTCCCTCCATATTCGTGGCAATACCGGCGGTGGTAGTCAGTACGTTATTCCACGTCATCTATGTCACCCGTAGCTCCCCCCGTCCGCGCACTGAAAACAACATTCCATCGCGCCCGCCGGACGCCTAAAATTCGTTGTAGTTACAATCGGCCTTGCCATCGCAGCCGTATTCTGCGTCGTGTCGAGGAGAGGAAGACACCACACGGACGCTTACTTTTTAACGTCCGCCAGTAATGGAAGACGGCAGTGGCATCGGGAACTTCTACCCCGATGGCGAAATTCCAGATCTGAAGCTCCTACGTCCCATACACAAGTACCCGCTTCCAGTTCAGTCGGTGAAGCGTCGGGGATAAATCATCAATTGCCTATTCAATCGGCGAGTACACACACTCCTCCATCTCGTATTGCCTGCCCCCCTATTCAAATTGCAACGCCGCCTGAGGCGGAAACGATGGTACAACACGCTGAGAATCGTATTGAGCCAACCCAACTAAAAGGAGAAGAGCCATTTACAAAATCTGTATGTAACGACATTGACTTTTATTCTCTGGGAGAGGAAAACGGGAACTGACACCTGGGCTAATGTACCTTTCAAGGTCGTGACTGCTCCACCCCCGGCACACATAGTATGTCCATCATCTTCTTTCTCACCATTTCCTTTCCCTTCTTAATCCGACTGAAATTAATTCATCCTCCATATCTTCATACGTTATTTGTCCGTCACGATCGCTGACGCGATTCTACGCAGACCCCCACAAGTGGGAATCCACTTTCCCAGACGGAAGAATTCGGCAGCGCTTCCGGTACGTAGTCCAACGCTGACCTGCACGTGTCGAGCGTCGATTCATTGGGATGGTTCATGTCATCGCGCGCCATGTATCATCGATATGGTTGTCGTAGCACTATGTTTTCTTTGACCTTGAGATAGATCTGAGAGATCACCAAATGTCCTTACGCATTACCCCCTCATCGTGCACGCTGTGTTCATGCCTTTACGTAGTCCCCCACCGTCGGTTAGAGTAATGCATCTCTCATGCATGCAGCTCCAAAAATTCATTCATGCCAATCTCCATACGAAACACGCAATACGTAAATGAGATGCGAGCGAATCGATGGGATTCGTATGCTACACACTTACGTAGTATCCTCCTGCAGCTTCTGTCTTCATAAGTCGACCTCATCGGCACCGTCTCCCAATCCCCAAGATGAGCATGACGAGTAAGCCGCACGAATAGAAGTTGATTCGGCGCCGTTTTTTCTAGATAAGTAGGGATTCCTACCGTGGAGTTTCGACACCACCGAACACAAACTAGTAGGAATCGATCGATAAGGGAGGTACGCTGCACTGCACGGCACGAAGGCGTGTCCGAAGGGTCCTGGGGTCTGATGGGTTCAGGGGACGTAAGCGCAGTTGGTTCTCGTGATCCCTCGGATCAGAACGGGAGATACCAGTGATTCAATATGTGTTGGTATGTGCACTGCTTACAAGGGAAGGACACTAGGATTCTTCCGTGCACGCCCTAGTGGACTGCCGTGGAACTCTGAGGTACTCGATCTAGGCTGGGTTACTTACCTCTCTTGTCCATTACACATTGCACATGCGCCCACCGGGTACAGTCTTGTTTGGGAATCATAGTATATCACCTGCACGCTGATTGAAGAGAAGCCTGTGCAGATAACAGGACATGAACTGCTACCGCGACCAATACCTCCCCTCGGGGATGTTCTGAATCGGCCGATCAGCTTACCCGCATTATGGAAATTCGGCTATGCATGAGTGGCCGTCGACAACTGTTGCAGGAGGGAAAAAAAAAAGAAGAGCTTTTCCATCACGAACAGATTACTCATGAAAGCACACTCACGACATAACAATGGTGTTCCGAGTTCTCGTTCCTCCGCGATTCCTCCGTGGGAGAACTTTACAAACTTTATGACCAAGCATGGGCCTATATAGCCGGGCGCCACGCTCATTGAACTTGCAGATCATAATTGATCAATACTGATGACTTGCACAGATTTCGCTCGAACATTTACTAATGTAAGTAAATTTGTGGACATCACACTTGCAATAACCCGACAATGGCGGACTCTGACGACATAAGATACATGCCATAGTAGCTCACACAGCTCGATGGATTCCACTCGGAGAACCAACCCGAGGAACGTTCTTACCACATGCTAAGGAAATTCAACCTGATCCCCTGAGCCTCCTAGGGCCGACCGATACATGAATCCTCGATCTCCCCAGAATCCACACAGCATCATGGTTGACGTGAACCTCCCCTGAGTCTAGACGAAGACCCGTTCGATCAGTCTTCTCAAGAACCTGTGCATCGACCATTTTGTGTTCGGTGGTTCCCCTCTTCTCCACCACCACATCCGGTGTGTCAATGTCCGGATCTCTTTTTTTCACGTGCCCATCGTGGACCGGTTCAAGCCATGTGCTGTACATACGCACACGCACACACACGGTTGTGTATACCGAACATCTTAATTTGATTTTTTCGTTGTGGGATGGACGATGCATCTTGGAAATTCCGCAGGGTCTGATTCGCCAGATATATACCACCCGATCCGTCGATGGAGTGGTGTTAATACGTGTTCCATGCAAAAACCATAGACATGATAGGGATGCAGGGGTAGGTTGACTGCCCTGCAAAACCAGGTATTCGTTATCCTTGGATCTACTATTTCTTCACAGGGTTCCTGAGGTGTCAGTGGCAATAGCAGGCCTAGGCCGTGAAGTCATGAAGACGGGGACGGGTCACACACTGCCTTCAGCCCGCACCCTTACTCACTGCTCGGAGTCCTGGAAACACTGCGCAGCACGGTTTAATCGAGCCCTGGAGAACCGTCCCTGCCCGCCATTGCCAACCCCTAGACACATACGGAGAAAGGTCACCGCCATGTCCATTCTCGCAGAGTATACACACGACCAGTAGGCAATCTATCAGCGTCACCCACATACCCTGCACCAACCTGGTGTGTACCGGGCGCATGGTATACTCACGACTGGTCCGAGACCACGAGAACCCTGAAATACCCACGTTGCTATGCTAGGGTACACGAATATGCCATGTCCTATTATTTGACTCTGACAACAAGAACAACTAAGTTCCCAGATACGGTGGAAGCGCCTAGGACGATTAGTTTAGTTGAACTGGAACGTTGGGTACGATTCAGAAATGCTGTCTTCGGCGGGGTATCATCCCGCTCCGTCCTACCCAAATAGGGACACAGACTCCAGGTAAGACAAGCTACCCCGCGGCGACGCGGAGTAGAAATTTGCCGAAGTTCGGGAGCCGTCTGGTCACCGTGACCCCAGGGAAGCTTGCTGTCAGTGACATATGTCATTTTGGCATGACACGTTACCTATCTATCGTCCCCCCTTCGCGGATGTTGTAAGTATGCACTCGGTTGCTGTGCTGATGCGTGTGTATACGCTTACTTATCTTGTCACTGTGGATGTGCCAGTGACAGATAATTCGCTGCAAAGCGGTCATCATATGCTGGAATCCATGCGTGCAGTCGTACCTTGGTAGACCCCTGCAGCACGCACCTCATGAGATTACAGGCTTCTGAACCTGGACACATATATCATCGACCGAACCCTCTCTGCTGATAATTTTTATCAGCCTCTATTTGCTCTTGAACCACAGTATGGGACAAGTGGCAATTAGCAATGCACACACGCCAAGACTCCACATTCACAGTTCTAACCATTTTTAGCGACGAATCCACACCGATCTCGTCACCAGCACTAGTCTGCCACAGCAGCAACAGGATCAGCTATTGGGTTCGGCATTTTCCACTGATATGCACCTTCGTATTCCCTTTTCATCGCAACCTTCTTCTCGTGGGATCCACCACCCCAACCCTGCGTACGATGCCCAGAACGCGACAGATTAACTAGCTATTTTCAGGGTCAAAAAGACAGCCACAGTAACCCTGGCGAGTGGTGTTAGTCACACGATCAACCAATTCGCTTGAACCGCTGATCGTTTTTACCCACGGGTAATCTGCGTCCTTGTCTTGTGGTCTGTCCATAACCCTGATTGTATCAGCCACCTCGATATCGATGGCATTATCGCACTGCGCCCCAGACTATGGCGCTGGGCGCACGCACATTCTGACAACCTTCTGGCGCATTTGAAATAGGGAGATAAACTACCCGCGGAGTTTGAGAGGAGTGAACCGTCGCCGCAAGGAACCGTGTCACGACGACGTCATATGAAGTCGTACGACAACCGTTTGGATAATATGTCGAAGCGTGCGAATTGGGTCACCGTTATCCGCACACGGAACGTAATGCGACTCCGGGGTTTTGGTAAGGTTCGAGTGTATTTGCCAAGACCACATGTGCATGGGAGAGTTTCAGTTTCCTTGTCCTCGGTATTTCACTTGATGGTCCGCTCTGTCCGACCACACCAGTGCATTGAGGGCAGATTTCAGTAACTGCTGTGGAAAGGGTACATGGCGTTGCCGATCTCCGTCGATAATCAGACAGGGGTGACGCACGAGCGTGTGGTTACCCACTGTGGTCCGGGTAAAAGATGAAGCTACATCAACTTCACCCACGGCCATGTGGGAAAAGGTTCGGCGAATTTGACAAGGAGGGACATGCGCAGGTGGCTGACAGGGGCGGGTAAGAGAGATACTTACACTGTTACAGACCCGATGGACGAGGGTATGGTGAGCATGTGGGCAGGGCATGCATCGTACACACATCCAACCGAGTTGGACATGTGTGTACAGTTTGGTCCTGGCGATAGCAGCACTCGATACATCGTCGCATGCAAAACAGGGCCGATGATCGATGCATCCCTAAGACGCGAGGACAGAAGAAGCCAAGATAAGAGCTGATTTGCCTTTTCATGCGTGCCTGCGAAGTACCGAGCATGTGCAGCGTACAGGGATGATTAATGTCGCATGGATCCGAACGGATTTCTAATCGGCCCTTGTGACTTGGTCGTGATACCGATCACCCTTACATATGATGAATCATAGCTGTTGGACCATTGGAATCCGAGGGAACGGATGACGAACGGGTGAGGACGATCGTGTGTCAGCCAAGAGTACCGTGGAACCTGTGAGACAAAAAGAACGAGGACAACGTTCCAGAAGATGGGAAGAGAAGACGCGAGGCTGTGACAATTGTGAGCTGCCGATACGGAGTGGGTAAGCATCTACCTAACACGGCAAAAGATGTTTGAAACACGGATGCAGGTCTGGACCGAGCGGTCTGCCGCATGGTCGAGAAGAGAGAAATATGCTGGAGGCTGTTTCGCCATAAGATGTTCTGTGCCGAGTAATATGATACTAGAAACACAAGGTCAGAACCGGATGTCTGGTAGTATGAGGCCGTGTTGATGATATTCGATGGGTTACAAGGAGGAGATTAATATTGATATCAGATGGACTGAATGAATGTATGAGACATGAGCGCCACGAGGAACTGTCCATTGATGGGATTCCACCAGTGAGGCATGGGCTGATATGATGGGACTCGAATAGGGAGATAAGTGTAAGCTATCATGTCATACATATATGTACAACGCAGAGTGCACAAAAATATAGCATACTCATTATTACAGGCTGAAAATATCACTGCATGGTCCGAAAATAAGACAGTGTATAAGAAGTCAGCGCACGTTTCTTCGACGCGGTGGTACTTAATGAAAGGGAAATAGCACCGGGAGGGGAAGAACTTCGCGGGCCAGGAATGAGAATATGGAGAAGGGCTGCCAGAATCCACAAGGGCAACCACGGAAACAACTCATGATAGTGACGGTGAGACAGATGTTCAAATTACTGGTCAGAGTTGATACAGAGACCAGCCTCTTGCAGCTGGAGAAGTTAACCTGGACGTGCGCAGCCCATGACATCGTACGACATTATTTTTGTCTCAGTTATTTTGGGGACATTTTTTGCTTATTTTAATTTATTACTGGCACAGTCCTATTCTGACTACAGGGTGATGACGAGTCGGTTACTAATCGATCAGGTACAAGTTGACAACGCGTTCCTGCGGCATCGCGGCATGACTACGCTGGGCACATAGCCTGCAACAGAGTGAACTTGAAAGGCGCGCCGGTGGGATGCGATCAGGCGCCGTGAGGGAAAACATTGGATTGGAAATCATAAATGACAGTAAAAAAGCAAGAGGTAGACACCCTGATCAACGGCATCCCGATAACTCCGAATGCATAAGAGTTGCTTCCGTCCAGATTGACACGGGGTGTGAGGAGGGGAATGCGGTCGTCGAGAGAGACGACTGTGCGGATAAAATAACTTGCACTGCGGTGTCCCGATAAGGAAGAATCCGATGAATCTGAAAAGATGAAAAAGGAAATGGAATCCGGGGAAGATGGGATCTGATGTGAGCGCCGTTTGGAGCTGTTGGCTCTTCGGCACCCGGTCTGGCGGAATTTACAAGGGAGTGAGAGGAGAGAAGGGCAACGTTGAAAGATAGAAACTATCAAAACACGGCCCATATTCCTCCTCCTCCTCCTCCTCCCCCCTCCTCCTTCTTTAGTGTGCACTCCCTCTCCACCCATCATATCAGTCAAGCTATGGGCAGACGAAAGATCGAAATTCAACCCATCACGGTAAGTCGCCAACGCTGCAGATGCGGCAGTGATCAGTCATTGACAGTGCTGCGCGTTTCCAACTCACCCATCGCCATTTTTACACCACCCTCGTCATGCGCCATCCTTCCATCTTTAAAACATCTCCTCTCTGGCCACCGTAAACATAGCACGAGCGTAATCGCTCAGTCACTTTTTTAAAAGTAAGCTTGTACAGTCTATTTTTGCTCACCGTCTTGGCACTCAATTATTATTATTATCGTCCCGTACCTGCCCATAATATACCACGCCAACCCCACAGAGAAAGAATGGCCTCTTCAAGAAAGCATACGAGCTGGGCGTGCTATGCTCCGTAGACGTCGCCGTCATCATATTTGGTGTGGTCCTATTTCTTCTGCCCTCCCCCCTCCAGCTCACGAGCCGTCCATATTTGTATACATGGTACAGAAGAGCGCCCGGGTCATCACGTAAAGCTCTATCAGTACTGCTCAGGAGACGTCCAAGACATCGTTCAACGCCACACCAGGGCATGTCCTTCCCCTTGCCCTGCCCCGTTTCGCTCATTCATTAATCCTTATTACTAGTATGACGGCGAAAAAGACACTCGTTCTCCCCACGACTTTGCCAATAATGCCAATATCGGCAAGGCAGACGACGCCGAGGAGGACGATGTCGATGAAGAGGAGCATGACTCGCGTAGTTCCGTCAAAAAATCATCTAACCCTAAACTCAAGCAGGACTACAACAACAGTGGAAAGGGCACCGTGCCACCAACTCCTACCGAGTCGAACCTTGGTGGTGCAGATGTATGTGGACCCAATATCACCCCACTTTTTGCCATTCGCTCATCCCACGGGACAGGCCGGTGACTACAGCTCACATGGTTTACACCGACACGTGGCGCTACCTGCACCACCAACGCACCACCATTCCCAGCTCCCTTCCGCAGCCGTAGCGCCATCTCTACCTATATCTACGGAGAGACGCACCTCTTCCCGATTGCCCCTATCCACCAATGGTCAGTCTCCACACCTTTCTCCATTTCGGCTACTAATATGAACCGACCACCAGGCAGCGCTACCAAACTCTCGGGCGACGAAGTCCTTCTCAATGGTTACATTCCCTCGCCAACGTCCGCATCATCGCCGGGATATCGGCACAATGGTCAACCGCTATCGTACACTCCCTATCTAGGATCGCCGGCATCCTCTCTTCTTGGGTCGTCATTCGACTTTCCTTCTTCGTCGTCAGCGTCGAGAGGCGGTCATGCACCCATCTCGCGAGACGGCTTGTACACCCAACGCTCCTCCACGTATCCATCTCTACACAATCACGATCCCCAAGGACAGCTGCAAAGTATGTATCAACAGCAGCAGCCTCACCACCCCTTAATGCGTCACTCTCTCGGTCATCACTCACACCCAAACCTATCTCAATCTCAAACCCAAGCGAACGGCTTGTACCCTGCACTGTTGGATTCTGCCGACGACCACACGCATCATCCAACACATCGACCGTTATCGTCATCGTCCCATCCACCGCATTTTACAACTCTGGATTGGCCGACTCATGGACCTGCGACGGCATCGCCATCCCAAAAAGAAGGGGGCCATCAGGAGCCGACAACAGGTGTGTTTCATTGATATAATTAGACTCACGCATACTTTTCTATTCCCCTCTCCATATGCACATACGCGCCGTCCGTCACATCACTCACTTACATCTAGGGCAACCGCCAAGCAACACATCCTGGCTTGACTACCTCTCCCAAGGCGCTCCAAATTCGGGACATCCTCTGCACCTGTCCCTTCCCTCTGCTGAACGTGACTATACAAATGCGACGAGCGGGATGCCTGGGAGCGAGCGCGAGATTGGGGTGGGTGGCGGGGGATCGTCGATGTCACCTACATCCGCCTCGAGGAAGCGACCGCGCACAGATTCAGCTATCGAGATGAAAAGGCATTCTTCGCCAGACGTTGGTATCAACATCAGCACCAGAGTAGGTGGGAGGAAGCAAGAGGAAGGACATTAAACGGTTTCAGTGAGCATGCCCGCCTCTTTTGAGAGAGGTCCGAGAGATGAACCTGACAGACATCCGCTGCACGTTTGTGAACATACCGCACCCCCACCACAAGGGTACGTATGTAGTTAGACATATGTATCCCGGTGTTGAAATTGTTCGTGGACGATCACGTTGCGTACACTTACATACCTAGGTATATCTTCGTAATAATGGACTTACATTGCTTTTGTTACTTCTGTTCCTCCATGGATTCATGTGCGAGATTTATTATTATTCTCGACATGTGTTCATTTTCGCACTGCTTCTGTTGATTCGACGTTCAATGTATATGTATACCACTCCTCACGGGCTCACGCTCCCATTATTACTTCCGTGGAAGAGACGGGTTGGCTCTGTGGAGCTCAACGGCGTAATATCTATTGTGCATTTGCTCATCTCGGAGTTTGTTCGAGAGACCGAGTCGCACGTTCCTCCTGCCACGGGCAAGAATCACAACATGCCATTGATGCCTTATCGAACTCACTGAACGCGTTCGATATCGATTCCTCTGTTCATGGTGTTGCATCCGTGACCGTCACCCCCGGCGAGCCTGATTGGTAGACGCAGCGGGTATACGAGGTATTTATGCGCGTGGGGATCGAACTCCACAGATCACGGACTATAAGATCGACTGCACACCGAACCAAACCAAAACGCGAGCGTCCTCCGGCTGGTGTCGTTTGATGCGATGAGATATGCGAGGTAGGGAGGAAAGGGGGAACGATGGGAAAGAAAATGGTGGAACTGTGCGTCTAACCTTGCAAGGTTTCGGAGTACGCAGCTGAAACGCGGTGGTAACACCCATAAACTCCAGCAGTACAATCTCGTGTTAAGCATGCACGCATGTAAAGCGTGATACTAGGCACGTACACTCTATGCCAGAGACCGTTCCTTGCGTTGACGATCGATCTCACCGGTAGAAATGCTGGTACTGGTGCGTACATAAATATTTTCTTCGGACCTTCCAGAACGTGATCGAGCTGCCAGTGTCAGCGGCGAGGTTGTGATAAGTGCATGGGCTGCTGACACTGACACTAGCGAGGATGGCGTAGCACAAAGAGTCGTCCTCCGGCTTTCATCCTCAGATGTTGAGAGTGTGTCATTACCGTATGGGATGCTTCCATCACCACCCGGATGACACGGAAGAAGAGGCCAACGATAGCAAGAAAAGTGTCTCCTCACTTTATGGAAATCCGACGCCCCTTAGATCTGTGTCGAAGACCCGACCTGGTAAAACCCTTCTCCGGGTCCAAAGGCAATGGATCACCTGTCCTACAGATCACAGATATGAAGTTAGCCGGGTATAGCGTGCTGATACACCAAACCAATCTTTCCGCACGTACACACTACAGTTTAGCTGTTGTGAGCGGATCTGCTCCCCCAGCCTGCTTGTACAATGGGATTGTGCAATACGGGCTCTCCATCAAATGGCTAGGCCGTACTGCTCCTGAATGAGACACCCGTTCGTTGGTATCTGAAGACGACGTGTACTAGGACGGAAGCAAAGAATGGTAAATTGGATGTTGATACGATTGTCGACCCAGTCGAGGGTCCTTACACCGGAAACCATCCGGGAAAAGCACCAAAAAACTTGCTACATCATGCGTGCGTGTTTAGCACTTTCGGCCTAATCATAAAGAACAGCCCTCCTCACTCCCCGTTCCACATGCTTCGAGCCGGTGGGGATGAGCTGGGATGTGACGACTGTCAAGAGATCTGTGCATTTCTACCGCTTTTATAAATCGTCACAGGGGACGCTTTGGCGGGAGAGAACGGAGAATCCAGGTGTCCGGTGCACTGGGTAGAATTTGGTGGCGGGAATGCAAGTGCAGAAGAAATGCAGAACCTCAGTGACTCTGTCAGGCGAGAGGGTCACCCACTACCACGAGGAATGTGGATGGAGACGGGGGGAGGGTGGAATGAGAGAACACGCCCCCTTCGTCTCACGGAGGGCAGGTGGGACAAACTGACACGTCCCCTTTGCCTCAACAGAGGAAAAATACACGGGAAACACTCATTCAGTTCGACGGCGGTCCCTGCGGCAGGTTACAACGTTTTACGTTTTGCCGGCACCCGGCGGCTAAGTTCACCTTATCTCTCACCTCGAACCAACCTGCGACTTTACCCCAAATACCCATCTCTCAATGGCCAGAATGCAGTCGAAGAAATGTCATTTCTTGGGATTTGCGAAGACCACCCACTTAGCGTCCAGCGTTGCCTCAGTACGTAGTTAGCGCTTCCCGGAGATGTATTTATTAAACCAAGAAAATTTAGCCGCCAGCATCGTCTCAGACTCAAGCAGGAGATTTCGTCTCACCGGAAACATTGCTGATGGATTCACTGGGGAACACAGGCTGGAATGGGATGCTGCTTCCATGAATCAAACCAGGGCCCTTTAACCAGCGTTGCCACAGAAATTGTTGATCCAAGGATCAGCGGGAGAGTCCAGAAGCGACAGGAACAACTGCCTGTTCAGGACGTATGTATTTGTCCATATCCGATTACTGCGATGACGCTGAATGATTTATTTATTGAACAGGTTGCTCCCACCGACACCGGTTGTGGTGTCCAAGAGGAACAAGAGGTCTTCCAGGCGGTTCCCGATAAAGAGGTATGTGAACTGTGATATACAGTTCCTGTGACCATTTGGTGATTCATTAGCCAGGGTGGAAAGTCAATTGGCAAACCTAAACCTACGCTAGAGTCAACTGGAAAGGTTATCGATACTGCAGTAAAGGAATCTGACGGCGTTGGCCCCATCTCGCCTATCGCCAAAGGTGCTATTGATGGCGTCGGCAGTGCCAATATCGCATTCACCGAAATTCAACACTTGAGTGATACTTACCTCAAGCCTTTCAAAGTTTTCATTGAAGTCGTTAATACTCTTGCCAGTCTAAGCGTTTCACTTTTACATCCATACGAATGATCCCATGCGTGCACCAGGTCCACCCCTATACCCAGGCAGCGCTAGGAATCTTAACCTCTGTTTCTCAGGTACATTCTTGGTTCCAAGTCGCATCGCTCATCTTACGAGTCTTTGCAGCTGTTCCTGAACCAAGCCAAGCTGGACAATGCAGTGTCCGACCCCCCCGAAACCATGCGAAGTGCCCATGAGTTTCCTACCGAAAAGGATAAGATAGGCAACATTGATAAAGATACCCTTGCAAAGGTCGCACAAGCCATAGGCAACTCCGCGCATTTCATCAAAAACTACTCCACGACGAAGAGCTTCTGTCAGTCATGTGATGCTTTCGGCTTCGATGTCCTGACATGACATAATCCATCGTCAGGGAAAAGAACAGGAAAGCATATCTTCTCCGAAACGCGCACTGTCGTAGATAGCCATGCCAAGACCCTACAGAATTTGATGCAACTGTGCCGCGACCGTGCGGTTCGGGATGTTCAGGTTCACACGTACCTGAACCTCGAAGGCTTGGCTTATGCAGATGGCGCGGGCCTCAATACGACGAAGAAATGCCTCGAGGGAACGAGGACGGAGATTTTACGGGAGATGACCTGAACCTCAAAGGCATGGCTTATGTGGACTGGATCAACAATCCTGACGTCGACACTCCGCGCATCTTGTGGCTTCACGGGCAGGCCGGAAGGGGTAAATCGGCCATTGCACGTACGATTGCATCGTGGATCAAGGACGTTGAAGGACTCAGGTCCTGTTTTTGTTTTGCTCGTGACAGGCAAACTGAACGCCGGGAGGAAAAGATTCTGACGACAATTGCTCGCGATCTGGCCGACAGGGATCCAGCATTTCGGCGCGCACCGGCAGACGCCGTCTCAAACGACCGTTCCATTAGGACCACACCTGACGTGATGCAGCAATGGCAACGGCTCATACTAGGGCCGTTGTCGAAGATTGGCGGAACGATAGTTGGAAACGTGGTTGTGGTGATCGATGCCTTGGACGAAAGTGGGTCGGCTAAGTCAAGGAAGCATATCTTGATGCTCCTCACATCAACGGAAGATGCTCGTCTCCCCCCAAACTTCCGCATCCTCTTGACCTCGAGACTGTTGTTGGACATCGAGCGTGTCCTGAGTGCTGCACTGCACGTGACGATGACTTCATTAGACAAGATTTCTATAGCATCAGTGGAATGCGATATCCGACTATATGTTGCTAGCGAGCTTGGCCATCTTCCAGAGATTGGGACCCCAGAAGTGCGGAACATTGCCTGGAAGTCGGATGGTCTATTTGAGTGGGCCCGTCTAGCCTGTGAATTCATCGACCCAAATAAGCCTGGTCGAACGATCATGGAGCACTACAATGAGATCCTGACCCATCATTCTGGAGATGGAGGAGCCCTGTTGGATGTCATGCATAGAACAATCCTGGAAGACACGGTGCCCAAGGATAGGACCTCGCTCGCTCGATTTCACTCCGTGATGCGACAGATCATGTCGACGTTTGCACCTCTGCGATTGGATGTTTTAAATGAAATGCACAGCCACTTCTCCAGGGAAGACCGCTTTGACATGATTATCATTCTTGAAATCATGGCGCCAGTTTTGAGTGGGATTGCAGACAGGTGTTCTGTTGTCGGACCTCTCCATGCATCATTCTATGACTTCCTCAGTGATTCTTCGCGAAGTGGAGTTTACTTTGTTGGTGCAGCCACTACCACCGTGCATAGCAGTCTTGTCTTTGCTTCATTGCAAACTCTTTGCAGTGATCTGAAGTTCAACATCTGCGGTTTGGAAAGTTCCTACTCAAGCAATGCTGATGTTACTGGGTTGGAGGAGAGAATCAACACAAATATCCCACCCAGTCTCTCATACTCTTGCCAATATTGGGCCCACCATCTACAGAGAACTATGTTTAACTCAGAATATGCAGCATTGGTAAAAGCCATTGTTGGAACTGAAAAGATTTTGTTTTGGATTGAAACACTGAGCCTTCTTGGTGTCCTTGGACATGCTGCAACTGCACTTGCTTTCACCTTGACATGGCTACATGTGAGTGAATTAAATTGGTGCTTGATTGCATCTAACAGGACTTGCTAGGGCCAGAATGGTTTTGAAGATATCTTGGCATTAGCACAAGATGGGATCAAATTTCTGCAGAATTTTGGGTGTAGTTTCTCACAGCACACCACACCTTTACACTCCTGCACTGCCATTTGCACCTTCAAACACAAGGATTTCAAAAATGCTCATGCCAAAATTATCTGGACTTGCCAGAATTTCTGCAGGAGGGCTTAAAGAGTGGCCAGCTGCTCAACTTGCAATGCATGGGCATACTGGTTGGGTCACATCAGTCGGATTTTCCCCAGATGGCAAGAGGATTGTTTCAGGTTCAACTGACAAAACTGTGAGGGTCTGGGATGCTAAGACAGGTGTACAGATAGGTAGCTCTCTTGATGGGCATACTGATTGGGTCTGGTCAGTTGGATTCTCATTTGATGGCCAGAGGATTGTCTCAGGTGCTTCTGATGATACTGACAGGGTTTGGGATGCTGAGACAGGTGCCCAGATTGGCAGCCCTCTTGAAGGGCATACTAGTTGGGTCTTGTCAGCTAGTTTTTCCCATGATGGCAACAGGGTTGTTTCAGGCTCAGATGTCAAGACTATGAGGGTCTGGGATGCTGATACAGGTGACCAGATTGGCAGCCCTCTTGAGGGGCATACTAGTCAGGTGTGGTCAGTAGCATTCTCCTCAGATTGAAAGAAAGTTGTCTCAGGTTCTGTTGATAAAACTGAGGGTTTGGGACACTGAGAGAAGTGTACAGATTGGCAGTCCTCTTGTGGGCCATATGGGTGTAGTCCTGTCAATTGGATTATCCTTTGATGGCATGAGAATTGTCTCAGGCTCGGATGACAGGACTGTGAGAGTCTAGGATAGTCAGAGAGCTGTCCAGATTGGAAGCTCTCTTGTGGGGCACACTGGCTATGTCCAATCACATCAGTAAATTTACATGAGTCTTATATAAGCTTTTTTGAGCTTATCTGGCTAACTCAACTTACACCACATCACAAATATTAATATGAGGGTTACTACTGTACCCAGCTCTGACAGAAACATGAAGATAATGCATTCTCAAGTAATTTTTTTACTGGTCCCATCATAGGTGGCAAACTGTGGCTGGATTTTAGTTAGCAAAGACAAATAAAGCCACAATAAGCTCAGAAAAGATGCTTGTAAATTTACTGATGCAGTTGGATTCTCCTTTGATGGTATGAGAGTTGTCTCAGGCTCTGAGGACAAGACTGTGGGGGTCTGGGATATTGAGAGAGGTGTCCAGATTGGAAGCCCTCTGGAGGGACATGGTGATTGTGTCTGGTCAGTTGGATTCTCCTATGATGGCAAGAGAGTTGTTTCAGGTTCCTTTGATAAGCATGTGAGGGTCTGGGATGCTGATAGAAATACCCACATTGGCAATTCTTTGGAGGGTCACACACTGGTGTGGTCAGATCAGTTGCATTCTCCTCCAATGGCAAGTGGATTGTCTCAGGCTCAGATGACAGAACTGTGAGGGTTTGGGATGCTGATACAGGTGTCCGGATTGGCAGCCCTCTGATGGGACATATTGCTCCAGTCTAGTCAGTTGGATTCTCCATTGATGGAAAGAGGATTGTCTCAGGTTCTGTTGAGAAGACTTTGAGAGTATAGGATGTAGAGAGAGGTATCCAGATTTACCACCCCCTGGCAGGTCACACTGGTGCAGTTTGGTCAGTTGGATTCTCCACTGATGGCAGGAGGATTGTCTCAGGCTCAGATGATGAAATTGTGAGGGTCTGGGACACTGAGAGAGGTGTACAGATTGGCAGTGCTCTTATGGGGCATGCTGGTTGGGTTCAGTCAGTTTGATTCTCCTTTGATGGCAACAGGATTGTGTCAGGCTCTGAGGACAAGACTGTAATGATTTGGGATGCTAAGAGAGGTGTTCAGATTGGCAATCCACTTGAAGGTCATACTGGTTTGGTCATCTTAGTTGCATTCTCATCTGATGACAAGAAGATTGTCTCTGGCTCTTCTGACATGACTGTGAGGATTTGGGATGCTCAGAGAGGTGTTCAGATTGGCAGCCCTTTTGTGGGTCATACTGGTTGGGTCTGGACAGCTGCATTTTCCCCTAATGGCCAGATGGTTGCCTCAGGCTCTGAAGACAACACTGTGAGGGTCTGGGGTGCTGAGCAAGGCATCCAAATTGGAAGCTCTCTTGAGGGGCATACTGGTGCAATTAACTCAGTTGTATTTTCCTCTGATGGAGAGGATTGTCTCAGGTTCTGTTGATAAGACTGTAAGAGTCTGGGATGTTCATCACTATGAGTATCATAAAGAAGAAGGGGAAAGCACCTTATCTAGGGTTCCAAGGGGTGAGCAATGTCCACTTATAATGTATTTTGTCTTATTGAACCAGTTTAAACCCATCACAGCATACCCAATTTGTTTTTCATCATATGATGCTCAACAACTCCTTAATGGGATTCATGGGGAAGGTGTGGATGTGATGTGTGAACTGGTCAACCTTTTCAATGATGGCTGGATCAGAGGCCCACAGGGGTGGTTACTGCTTTGGGTACCTCTGACATTTTGTGGGAAAATTTACTCAATATTAAACACCACAGTGATTCCCAAGGGTTGTTGTATAGAGCTGGACTTGAGTCAGATGTTTCATGGGAATAAGTGGCATCAATGTTTGAAGTCAGTTATATAGTCTTAGCATAACCTACATGACTTTGTACTCTATGGTGTACAAATAATGTATTTTTTATATCTACACAGCTCTTGGTATATTCTCCATAATTTGTTGTACATAACTTGTGCAGAGTGTATTCTGCAAAAATAGATTTTTGAGCTTGTCATGGATCAAAAAGTCACTATATACTGAGCAGACACCACAGGGCCATAGTGTCTCAAGGGTGGTCCAATATGGCCATTCTTGTTTATTGTGTTCCATTTATAGTCTGTATTGCCTACTAGTTACAGGTGAAAGGCCAACCTTGTAGTGTTATGTTCCATTGTGCCAGTATGTTCACCTCTACTAGGTAAGAGCTATGTCACAGATCAACACAAATGCCATTGTCCAGACCCCAGCCTCAATTTTATACCACTGATGGGCTAGCACAGGAGTCATGCCATCCCACATGATATGTACCACAGGCCCAGTGCCCATGAGTCATGCACACAGCTTAGTACAACATCAACAGACTAGCCATCACCTGGCCAGACTCCCCAGACTTCCAGAAAGGTCCCCCCCCCTGACCAGGACTGGCCAGACAGGGCTCCAGAGTTCCCAGAATCCCAACCCACCCCCTATATCTAGGCTGGGCAGGCTGGATGGGACTGGGCAGGTGCCCCATAGTCCCAGGGTATCCCAACCAGCTACTAGGCATGTAGTACTACACTTTTCCTGATGAATATTACTAGATAAACTACTTGACTCATACCACTACCAATTTCCCAATCAACACAGCTAAATAAACTACTAGGCTCACACCACTACCAATTTCCTAATCAACACTACTGGATTAACTACTAGTCCCACATTATTACATTTTTCCTAATCACACTACTACACTAGTAAGGGGTGAGGTAGGTACTACCCTCTCATATAGTAGGAAAGGGCTGTTTGTTGTTTGGCCCATTGTGTGAAAGGAGTGGGTTGTGGTGTGTACTATGTTGCATTGTGGGGTATATGTATTTATGACTTAGACAATTCTTGAGGTTGTAGTTTGACTGGTCAACACTAATGAAGCACTAATAAACACTACAATTAGTTGGTAGTCAGAAATGCAAACTGGACTACACTTTTGGTAATCAAAGTGTACCCAACACAACACTAATCAAACCCTAATCAACACTATACTTAGTTGGTAGTCAAAAATGTGAACTTTATTGCACTTTTGGCAATCAAATATCAAGGCAACAGGGGTGGTTGCAAAGATTATTTGTTTGTCTCCCATTGATAGTTATTGTACCTAGTTATGTACAAGCAAATGACTGACCCTAACACATTCTACTGTTGGAGTTATTAGATCAATGGTGTGCTGTTGCATAGCCACCATATTACATAAGCACATAGCATGCACTTACAATTTTCATATTACTGTAGTTTCTACTTAGTGACTACTAAGTATTCTACAGATTCTACTTCTACAGGTCATGAGCCCCACCTAGTGGCAGAATCTGGGATATGAAATGGCCAACTCAAATGTGCCTATACTTGAACTGGATGGAAGGAACTGGAAGGTCTACAGGGCAAGCTTACTCAAAGTTGCAGCCACAAAGGGCTGGCTGGGTATTCTCACAGGCCAGGAACTTGATGACAAAAGTTTACAATGGGAGGGCAGAGATGCACTACTGAAATTGTTGATCTATTGAACAATCCCAATCCCACTCATACTAAAGGTTCAACAGCTAAGGACATCATGCAAAATGTTCAACTACCTAGTGAGCAAGTTTTGAGACCCTACTCTGATATCCATACCTAATGAGAAGCCTGTTGAGGCACCTAGTAATGATGAGATGCAAGATGGACTGAAAGAGTCACATGTGAAGCCTAGCAAGTTGTCAATGGAGCCACCAAATAAGGAGAGGCTTGAAGAGGGACATACCAAGGCAAGAAAGGAGGATGATGTTGAAGGTAAATGTTTCCGGAGTTCTTACCAAGTCAAGTACATAACGTTAGGATCACTCTTTTAATTTCCGTTCCGTACATCCCCTAGCGAGCACACGCAGGAGGCACGTTCCACCTAGCTGTAGAGGTATATAAGCCTGTCTTAGTGTATAGTACACCTCAGTCATCGTATCCCGACACTGAGGTGAGCCGCTCGCTGACCATGCCTACACTTTTACTTATATTACCTAGTCACTCGTTTTAGGTACTTAGATGCTAATTCTGAGTCATCGTATCCTGACACTGAGTCACTTGTTTTAGTTCACTTCCTACCATTTTCACAACAACAGGTTATGAGTGCCCTTCCTTCCACTGCTGCTTCGATTACCTCATCAGGAATCTATGCTGTCCCGAAGTTGACTGAGACAAACTGGGTAGAGTTCAAGATGAAGACTGTGATGTCCCTACAGGCACGAGGTCTCGCACGCCACTTAGAGGGCACTGTCAGAGTTCCCCAACCCTTGCCTCGCGATCCAAAGGACAATGACAAGATTCTCGCTGCCGATGGATCCAAACCTGCTACCAAAGAACAGATTGAGGAAAACTATGCAGCCCTTGACGCTTACACACAAAAGGAGGCTATCGCTATCCAACAGCTCTATGCCACCATCCCCAACAGTGTTCTCATTCAGGTACAGGGTAAAGGATCAGTGGCAGAAATTTGGAAAACCATCTGTAGCATTTATGAGGCCAAAAGTGACCTAGTCCAGGTAGATCTTCGTGCTCG
This sequence comes from Pisolithus marmoratus, assembly GCA_024613145.1. NCBI lineage: Eukaryota > Fungi > Basidiomycota > Agaricomycetes > Boletales > Pisolithaceae > Pisolithus > Pisolithus marmoratus. Next base: position 6,280 of record JANFAE010000512.1, on the reverse strand, counting down.
CCTACAAAGCTCAAGGTGTGGTGAAAAGGATGACATCCGCACCCATCTCACCAACATGATGGTGCTGCATGAGGAATTAGCAGGCATGGGTGCCCCTGTTGACGATCGTGACTTCACTGCGATGGTAATTGGATCACTCCCAACATCACTTTGTGCCCTTATTCGCACTACGACTGCTGCCATTCGTGCCTCAGGACAGACTGTGACCTCTGACAAGATCATTTCGGTTGTGTTCGAGGAAGCCAACCACCTTAAAATCGATAATGCTGGCAGCTCCACAACCAATGACACAGCTCTAACAACCACTGACTCGTCAAAAGGCCGAAAACACTGCTGGAAGACTAAAGCCAAGAGGTCAGACATCAAGTGTGACAACTGTGGTCGCACTGGTCACACAAAAGACAATTGCTGGTGCAAAGGGGGAGGGAAAGAAGGCCAAGGTCCACATCAGAAGAAGAACGAGTCTGCCAATACAGCCACAGCCACTGACGACTATGCATTCATGACTTCCACCCTCTCCGACTCTGCTACTATAGCTGCCATCCCTGTCGAGAAACGGGGAGCCATAGTTGACTCTGGAGTGTCGTCACACTTCTGCCCTGACTGTAACAGATTCAAGGTTTTTGATGCGATTACTCCAAAACCTGTGAGGATTGCAAATGGCCAAAGTGTATTTGCCACTGGGAAAGGCGATGTCACCCTCGAGTTGCCGAAAGGCAATGAATGGACTTGTATTACCCTAAAGGACACCCTCTATGTCCCCGACATCGCACTCACTCTCATATCAACCACCCGGATTGTTAAAGCAGGTTTCGCCATTAACATGGAGGAGAACTGGTGCGAGATATGATCTCCTAAGCCAGATCGAAAACTCGTTGCACGAATTCCAGAGGTCGATGGCCTATATCGGGTTCATGGTACAGAATATGCAGCTGCCGCAGTTCCTACAACACCAAAGACAGTCCGTCTAACCATTACCCAACTCCATGAGTGCATGGGACACATTGCCTTTAGCACTCTTAGGACCATGCTTTCAAAGAATATGGTTCATGGCATCGAGATTATTCCAGGCTCTGAAAGTACCTTCTGTGACATCTGTGTCAAGGCAAAGATTACACGCCAACCCTTTCCTAATGAATCAAAAACCCAGGCTTCAAAGTATGGTGAACGAATCCACACTGATGTTTGGGGACCAGCACAGGTCGAGTCCCTTGGCGGCAAGAAGTACTATGTGTCTTTCACAGATGACTACTTGCGTGAAACAACCATTGCATTCATGAAGAACAAGAGTGACGTGTTCCGAAAGCTCACAGAACACATTGCATCCATCTGCACCCACCACAATAATTCCGCTGTCAAGTTTGTCTGCTCAGATCGAGGTGGCGAATACCTGCCTACAGAGGCACAAAACTATTTTGCAAAATGGGGTATCAAACATGAACTCATGGTCCATGATTCTCCACAACAGAATGGTGTTGCTGAACGTGCCAATCGCACACTTGTTGAAAATGCACGCACAATGCTCTTCTGTGCTGGGTTACCAAAGATGCTGTGGGCAGAGGCCATCAACCATGCAGTGTATCTCAAAAACAGATCTCCGACTCGAGCGCTGGTCGACAAAACACCGTTTGAGATGGCATATGGGTCAAAGCCTAACCTCTCCGATATCCACCATTTTGGATGCCCAGTCTATGCCCGAATTGATACTGCGGGGAAGCTCGACGAGCAGGCTAAGCTCAGAAGGTTCATAGGCTACAACCACAACAGCAAAGGGTACAGGGTCTTCTGGCCTGAGTCACAGCGGGTTTCTGTCGAACGCAATGTCTGCTTTCCACCTGACAAGCCAGAGCCCATGTCACCACACATGGTCGATGTTCGCTTTGAGGGGGAGGATGAAACGGTGGTCAAAGGTCCAACATCTCTGCCGCCGACCACAGTCCTGCCTACACCTACATCTACTCCGCCAACCAAAATTCCGCTGCCACCATCACTGCTCACCACTCCACCGACTTCACAGCATTCCACCCCAGTGACTCAACCATCTGAACTGCCACCAGAACTTCCTAACCCGGCTACCAGTCAACGCATTACACGAGGAATTAAGTTCCCCCAGGGTATTATAGCTGAAATGCTTTCAACTGTAATGAACGCATCAATGCAACCTGGGAGGTTATAGATGACGATGAAGAGACTGTACTACCCTATGAGGAGCTCAGCGCAGCCACCGAGCATGCTGACGTGTCACTGGAGAGCGACAAGCCGAGCATACAGGAGGCCTTGAGTGGACCAAATGCAGAGCACTGGAGACACACAATGGATGAGGAAATAAAGGCAATTGAGAAGAATGGCACCTGGGAACTCGTAAATCCACCTCCCGATGCAAACATCATTCACTCGCACTTCATCCTGAAAGTCAAACGAAATGAAAAGGGCGAGATTGCACGTTACAAGGCTCGACTGGTTGCCAATGGCAACACGCAGCGCGAGGGTGTCGACTTCAATGAAACATTCGCTGCCGTAGCGAAACTCCCATCTGTCCGTGCTGTCTTGGCAAACGCTGCCAGCCAAGGCTGGGAAATTCATCAGATCGACATCAAAAATGCCTACCTAAACGCTGAACTCACAGAAACTGTGTACATGTATCCACTGCCTGGATACCTCAAACAAGGACAAGAAGGAAAGGTTTGTAGACTACGGAAGTGCCTCTATGGTACTCGACAGGCTGGTTTCGAATGGTACGAAACTCTCCGGGATTTCTTCACCGAGATCAGGTTCATGCGGTCAGCTGTCGATCACACCATCTTCTTCAGACACAAGGGGGAGATTTTCTCATCGGTGGTTTCTGTATCAACAGACGACATGGCTGTCACTGGAAACAAGGCCGAAACAATAAACTGGGTCAAGGACGAGTTTAGGAAAAGATTTGAGATCTCCGACTTAGGAGAAACGAAGTGGTTGCTAGGCCTCGAAATCAACTACAATAAGGCCGCACGAACTCTCTCGATATCACAGGGTGCATACGTTGACAAACTGGTCGAACGGTTTGGCCTTAACGACTCCAATCCTATCTCCACTCCCTTCGAACCCGGCAGTATGCTATCTACTGACCAATCTCCGTCGACACCATGCCAAGCTGCTGAAATGCAGCACGTTCCATACAAGGAGCTTGTGGGCTCTGTCGCCTGGTCAGCACTTGCAACCCGACCTGACATATCATTCCCTACCTCCACTTTGTCACAGTTCATGCAGAATCCAGGTCGAGCCCATTGGGAAGCTGGAAAACGGGTCATACGCTACCTCAAAGGCACCCGCAAATATGCACTGAATCTCACCGATCCCGACGAAGGCATCATTGCCTATGTTGATGCTGACTGGGGCTCACAACCCCACTGGCACTCGATATCAGGCCACATCGTCTTGCTCGCAGGAATGCCGATTGCATGGGGGTCGAAGAAACAATCAATAGTCGCACTGTCATCAACAGAAGCTGAGTACGTCGCCATGACGAGTGCACTCAAGGACATCCTGTGGCTCCGAAACCTCATTGCAGAAATTCGTGCACCAGTTACAACACCAACACCTCTCCACTGCGACAACCAAGGTGCTATCGTGCTCACCCTCAACAACAAGTTCCATCTGCACACGAAACACATTGACATCTGCTACCATTTCATACAAGAAGCCGTCGAGGAGGACAAAGTCCTACCAACATACTGCCCCACAGACGTGATGGTTGCCGATGCGCTTACTAAGGCATTACCACGCCCTAAACTACTCAAGATGGTCGAAATGTTGGGACTGTGCTAGACTTGAGGGGGAGTGTTGAAGGTAAATGTTTCCGGAGTTCTTACCAAGTCAAGTACATAATGTTAGGATCACTCTTTTAATTTCTGTTCCGTACATCCCCTAGTGAGCACATGCAGGAGGCACGCTCCACCTAGCCGTAGAGGTATATAAGCCTGTCTTAGTGTATAGTACACCTCAGTCGTCGTATCCCGACACTGAGGTGAGCCACTCGCTGACCATGCCTACACTTTTACTTATATTACCTAGTCACTCGTTTTAGGTACTTAGATGCTAATTCTGAGTCATCGTATCCCGACACTGAGTCACTCGTTTTAGTTCACTTGCTACCATTTTCACAACAACAGATGAAGCTGAGGCAGCAGTTGGCACAGCCCAGCAGATTCTATCACAAAACATCAAGGTCAAAGGATACCAACCTGAAGTGCCAAGTGAGTGGCACATGGCACAGAACAAGCTGCAGGAACAGCTGAGTTTGAGGGCAGGAAAGCCACTCAAAATCAAACTGGACAAAGTTAGCAATGAGTCTTGAGAGGTCAGTGACATGGTTGCTGTGGAGGGAAGTCTGGGCATGGAGGCCACAGACATAGCCACAAGCATAGAAATCACAACTCAGACTACGAACATAAACCAAGAAGGTGGAGACACAGAAGTCTGCTACCAAATATCTGAACCTGCAAATGCTGGAGCAGCAAGCTGTGTTGAAACTCGACCTGCAGGAGCATACTTGCAACCCAAAGACTGTCAGCCTAATGAAATCCTAACATGGAATATGCCAGAGGCTACCAATGCACTGCTCAATGGGGAGCAGAATGGCTACATGCATCAGGAAACCTGTGATGTGCTGGTATTCCTAGGTAATTATGGCAAGTAGTTATCAGTTTGATATGAACTGGATAATGGTGTGTAGGGCATGATCTTCTATAATCATAAAGATAATAGTCAAATAATGCATTAGATACATAACCTGGCAGACATTTTACCATTTGGTCAACTGCATATAGGCCTGACATAAGGATTACAAGACCTTTGTCATCATGATCTTGTGATGACAAGAGGTGACATGACAAATGTAATAATGCTATGAAGTTGACAACACATTATAATTGCTCATCAGACAATATTGTGATCATATTAATGACAATAATCTTTTCAGTCTGATTTTACTGTGGTCATCAATATCTAGTCTTGTCATCTATGTCATTTATGATCATTTGAACAACTCTTCACTAGCCACAAGTGTGGGAATATCTTTGTAATAACTGTATAGTACATGCTATATAAACTCATCCTCTCTCCCCTTCTCTGTCTTCTTTACTCTTGTCTCTGAGTTCTACCTCAGGGCAAGAGTCACTCTAAGACTCTAAGTCTTAGAGTTCATATCCAGGTAAGTTTACCTTGTGTGAAGGCATCTGTAAGTGTCCTTTTGTGTTTTATTTTTTATTTTTTGGAAGTTTAAGTAGTTCATATTTAGTAGTGTACTCTATAGGTACTAATTATGTAAATGGATGCCTCTTGAACCACTACCACAACAATCCCCCCATGGGAAAAACTCCTCCCCCCTCCCCAAACACCAATGCCCAACATCAGACCCATGCCCTGTCCATCTCTCAGACATCAGTAAATGCTACCATTCATTCCCCAAGGGCACATTCAAGGCCCAGTTTGCTCCTCCTGTCCTCCCCAGATTCATGCTCACTCACTTTGCATCCCACCCTTCCACCTGGACCTGGGTAACCAAGGATGGCCCCAACAAGGGCAAATCCTTCCAAGTCCCTACCACCCCCATCACCTGTGACAAGACTGCACCCAAGGCCATCTATTGGATGGTCATGGTCTTTCACTTGTACAAAGCCCACCTCAACCCAATCGCTATTGATTCAGACACTGGAAGGGTCAAGCAGGGATGGCTAAGGTTATATCAAAACAACATGTACATCCACCTTCAAGGCCAACTCAAGGCCCATGCAACACCCAAGAAGGCACTCCCACCCATCACAAAGCCTCCCCCCACCCATCACAAAGCCTCCCCCACCCATCACAAAGCCTCCCCCACCCATCACAAAGCCTCCCCCACCCATCACAAAGCCTCCCCCCACCCATCACAAAGCCTCCCCCACCCATCACAAAGCCTCCCCCCCCCTCCCTCGCCCGCCCCTAAACCTGGCAGCGCTCCCCCTTACCACCATGAACCCTTCTCTTGAGCACGTGCTGGCAGAGTTGCAGAAGGAACTCAGTGATCTTTGGGAGAAGTTCACCAATTATATCTCGTCACATTGAAGCATGTTGTGCTCACAACAACCCAATCCCCCTCTGACTCTCAGACTCTGAGGATGATCATGACGATGATGATCAACCCATCTCCCAATCTTGACCATACCTGTACATTACAGACTCCGATGGAGCTGGGATACCTGATCCCAACCCCCCCCACCTGGTTAGTCACCACCATTGCTAGCCCTGACATCCCCCCAGT